>SJYO01018169.1:40202863-40240643 GCA_006410555.1 Capra ibex | reverse complement strand
GTAAACTTAGTCAAGACTACTCTACCTACTTTGACCTCGGCTAATATGTCTCACTTCATTCGGTCTTTCTTTTTGTGGTTATGTCATATGATTGTGTATATATACCTTAAATCCTTCTACCGTTACTGCTGGGACATACGTTCTGTCCCTTTCTCTGTGTCTACACATATTACCTGAAAACCTGAGTCTCCCTCTCCCTCTCCCACCCTACTAAACCCTCTTACTGTAAGATTGTACATATGATAGTACATTCTTAGTTTAACGGTCAGATACAGACTACGTCCTATGTCGTACGAACCTCGACCACGTACCCCTACTGGGTGTCTCTACAATACCCCTCCCTCCACCCTCCCCCCAAGTACAAACCCTTGGGTACATTCTTAATTTCTAAAATTTTAAATTTTTTTTTATTTTTTATTTTTTTAAAATTTTTTTAATTTTTTTTTCTTTTTTTTATTTATAAAATCAAAGAAACATTTAAAGTGTACTCTAAATTGTTACTAAAAAAAAAGAAAAATCAAATACTTTTTTTACATGTATTTTTGTAACCTCGTTTACATATTATACATTTTGCAATCTTCATTAACCCAATTTCTAGTCCTTTTTAATTACACTTGTTATTTAGTTTAATAGTTTAGTTAACTTTAGAGTTAGGTAGTGTTTTGTAGTTATTTCCTTTACTTCTGTGTTAACTTTTATCTTTGACATCTCTTACGGTGAGTTATTTTATCATGTACTTCTTTATGACACTTTTTAATGGATGACTCTAGTAACTCGTTAGTTAATAGTATTCTCATATACATTATATAGTTTTTTATATACATTATATATCCCTTATATAGATCTTTATTTTTATAAGGATTTTCGAGTTGTATGCATTTTTATATCAAAACTTGTTACAATAATCTTCAAAAATTAACAGTACATATCATGTGACAGACTCTTCCGTTCCCGTGGGGCGAGGTCATGAGAACGGACCTTTTACGGTACCTGCCTCCTCGGACCATCCGAAGTCAGGTACCCCAGCCCTTCTCAGCCTGTGCTGACTCGTTGAAATGAAAGTGAAAAGTGAAAGTACGTAACCTCTTCGTTGATCGTTGGGTGAGGTCACAAGAACGGACCTCTTACGGTCCCTACCCCCTCGGACCGTCCGACGGTAGGTACCCCAGCGTATCTCAACCTGTCCTGACTTCACTGAATCGTCGTCGTCGTCGTATCACGTGACACGGTTAGATCTCTGGACTTTCAAAAGTTATGTACACTATATAAGTATTTTTAATTTGTACCTGTTCAGGTATCTAGTTAAGAATTACTTAGTATTAGACATGTTATGTCTATTTTAGAGTCCTAGAAACCCGATCGGGTTAGAGACCCTTTCCTTTCTTACTGACCTGTAACACAAGTTCTTACACAGATCACTAAAAAGTTGATATTGATAAATTACTTTCTTAAGGACTGTGAATCCGAGTTACCTTAAGGACCAACAACTCGTGTGACTACACGACCTTAACACTGTGTGGAACCTTTCCCGTACGTTTGTCAAGGGATTTGGATACACAGAGAAGTAAACCGATAAGGGTTGTGTATCGGACGTATTATTTTGACATTAGCATTTACAACAAAAGGGGACTCGGGAGAACTCAGTAAAATCGTTTAAGAAAAACGGACTCCTCTGATGTCTTTAGAGGTTTAAATATCGGTTAACCAACCTTAACACCCAGTGGTGGTTCTGAACACTTACCACAGACTTGACCCCCGTCTGACCACTTTCTGACCACAAGAATTGGACATCCTAGACATGAAAAACATCAATATGAAAATTAATTTAAATTGACATCCCATGGGTCAACCCCAGTCTTTTGTTTACAGTTTTATCAAGATCGTTACAAATACTTTTCCTTAAATATGATAATTCGTTTTATAAAGTCTATTATTTAAAATTGTTAGGTATAGTGTAGAAAGAAATACCTATTCCTTTAATGAACCCACGTTAGAGTTTTTATTGTCTTTCTGGAGATAAGTAAAGGTTCCACTTGGTAAGTTGTAGTGTCATTTGGTTTAGATACCGGGTTGGTCATTACGACTTCTTCGACTATAACTTACTAAGATACTTTTGGATTTCTGGAAGATCTTTATTGTGTGTTTTTTCTATAGGAAAGTAGTATCCCCTGACCTTACGTTCTCATCTTTCACTTCTCTATGGACCTCATTGTCCGTTTATACCGGAACCTTCTGTTTTACTTCGTCCCTTTTCCGACTCAAAACGGTTGTCTTACGTAACCAGTATCGGTTATGAGAGAAGATTGTTGTGTTCTCTTCTGAAATATATACCTATAGTGCTCTACCAGTCATAACTTTAGTAAAACTGATATAAGAAACGTCGGTTTCTACCTCTTCGAGATATGTCAGTCGTTTTTCTTCTGGTCCTTGACTGATACAGAGTCTAGTACTTGAGGAATAACGGTTTAAGTCTGAATTTAACTTCTTTCATCCCTTTTGATGATCTGGTAAGTCTATACTGGAATTAGTTTAGGGAATGGTAATATGTCACCTTCCCTGTTTATTTATCTTCCCTAATCTAGACTATCTCACGGACTTCTTGAAACCTGTCTCCAAGCACTGTAACATGTCCTCCGTCACTGGTTTGTGTGTTCCCTTTTTTTACGTTTTTCCGTTTTATCAACAGAGTCTTCCGGAATGTTTATCGACTCTTTTCTTCTCTTGGATTTCCCTTTCCTCTTTTCCTTTCTATATGGGTAAACTTACGTCTCAAGGTTTCTTTTCGTTCCTCTCTATTCTTTCTGAAGGAGTCACGAGTTACGTTTCTTTATCTCTTTTTGTTATTTTACCCTTTCGGATCTCTAGAGAAGTTCTTTTAATCTCTATGGTTCTCTTGTAAAGTACGTTGCTACCCGTATTCTTTCCTGTCTTTACCGTAACTGGGTTACCTTTGTCTCTATAATTCTTCTCCACCGTTCTTATGTGTCTTCTTGATATACTTTTTCTAGAAGTACCGGGTCTTTTGGTACTACTACACTAGTGAGTGGATCTCGGTCTATAGGACCTTACACTTCAGTTCACCCAGAATCCTTCGTAGTGATACCTGTTTCGATCACCTCCACTACCTTAAGGTCAACTCGATAAAGTTTAGGACTTTCTACTACGACATATTTACGACGTGAGTTATACGGTCGTTTAAACCTTTTGAGTCGTCACCGGTGTCCTGACCTTTACCAGTCAAAAGTAAGGTTAGGGTTTCTTTCCTTTACGGTTTCTTACAAGTTTGATGACGTGTTAACGTCAGTGGAGTGTACGATCGTTTCATTACGAGTTTTAAGAGGTTCGGTGCAAAGTTATCACGTACTTGGTACTTGAAGGTCTACAAGTTCGACCTAAATCTTTTCCGTCTTCTTTGTCTCTAGTTCAACGGTTGTAGGAAACGTAGTAAATTTTTCATTCTTTTAAGGTCTTTTTGTAGATGAAGACAAAATAACTGATACGGTTTCGGAAACTGAACATTTAGAGTTATTTGACACCTTTTAAGAATTTCTCTATCCTTATGGTCTGGTGGACTGGACGGAGGACTCTTTAGACATACGGTCAATTCTTCGTTGTCAATCTTGACCTGTACTTTGTTGTCCGACCAAGGTTTAACCCTTTCCTCATGTAGTTCTGACATATAACAGTGGGACGAATAAATTAGACGTACGTCTTATGTAGTACGATTTACGGCCTGACCTACTTCGGGTTAAACCTTAATTCTAACGGTCCTCTTAATAGTCATTGGAGTGTATAAGTCTACTGTGGTAGGAATACCGTCTTTCACATCTTTTGATTTCTCGGAGAACTACTTTCACTTTCTCCTCTCACTTTTTCGACCGAATTTTGAGTTGTAAGTTTTTTGATTCTAGCACCGTAGGTCAGGATAGTAAGATACCGTTTATCCTCCTCTTTGTCACCTTTGTCACAGTCTGAAATAAAAAACCCCGAGGGTTGAGTGACGGTTACCACTGACATCGGTACTTCAATTTTCTGAGAACGAGGAAACTTCTTTTCGATAGTGGTTGGATCTGTCATATAATTTTTCGTCTCTGTAATGAAACGACTTTTAAGACAGATCAGTTTCGAAACCAAATAGGTGATCAGTACATACCTACACTCTCGACCTGATATTTCTTTCGACTCGTGGTTTTTTAAATACGAAAATTGACACCACAACCTCTTTTGAGGACTATCAGGGAACCTGAAGTTCCTCTAGGTTGGTCAGGTCGTATTTCCTTTAGTCAGGACTTATAAGTAACCTTCCTTACTACGACTTCGACTTTGAGGTTATGAGACAGCTGGACTACGTTTCTTGACTGAGTAACCTTTTCTGGGAATACGATCTATGCTGACTTCCGTCCTCCTCTTCTTCACCTGTCTCCTACTCTACCAACCTACTGTAGTGGCTGAGTTACCTGTGTTCACACTCGTTCCAGGACCTCAACCACTACTTGGCTCTTCAGACCGCACGATGTCAGGTACCCCAACGTTTTTCAGCCTGTGATGACTCGGTGGCTTGACTTAACTTGACTGACTCCTTTAACAATAGATTTTCAATTCACTGAACGGAATTTAGTTACAGAGTCATTCATCCTTTAACGTAACTGTAATTGAAGATTCAAGTTCGAGTTATAAAAAGACGGAGTGAGACGATTATTGTAGTTTTACACTCGGATATTTAATATTTTATATAATTATTTACTTTCACTTTGTAAATTGATAAAATTGTTACTGTAAAATTCTGACTTAATAACTTGATTGTAACCGATACCACTCCAAGTGTATTATGTTCGTATACTATAGGTGTACAATCCTCTATTAACTAGTTTCGTAACAATAGTTTAAAAAGAGTTCTAAAATCGAATTAAATATTAAATAATTAGATTCGTCAGTAGGAACCCCATTACATTTTTGTTTTAATGTCATTATAAGATATGTAGTGACTTCTACCACTGACGTCGGTACTTTAATTCTGCGAATGAGGAACCTTCTTTTCACTACTGGTTGGATCTATCATATAAGTTTTCGTCTCTGTAATGAAACGGCTGATTCCAGACAGATCAGTTCCGATACCAAAAAGGACACCAGTACATACCTACACTCTCAACCTGACACTTCTTCCGACTCACGACTTCTTAACTACGAAAACTTGACACCACAACCTCTTCTGAGAACTCTCAGGGAACCTGACGATCCTCTAGGTTGGTCAGGTAAGACTTCCTCCAGTCGGGACCTAAAGAAACCTCCCTTACTACGATTTCGACTTCGAGGTCATGAAACCGGTGGAGTACGCTTCACAACTGAGTAACCTTTTCTGAGACTATGACCCTCCCTAACCCCCGTCCTCTTCTTCCCCTGCTGTCTCCTACTCTACCGATCTACCGTAGTGCCTGAGCTACCTGTACTCAGACTCACTTGAGGCCCTCTACCACTACCTGTCCCTCCGGACCGCACGACGCTAAGTACCCCAGTGTTTCTCAGTCTGTGCTGACTCGCTGACTTGACTTATCCCATCTTTACACTTGATTTAGAAGTAAAAAACTCAAAGACAAAAATTCAATCCTGTTCTTACTTTACTCAACTAGACTCTTTACTTCGAAGCTTATAAAGAAGTATCAACTTCTTTAATACTTTTTCTTGTCATTATTGACTCCTGATGTGGTACAACTCTACTCCTATTTTGTTAATGTTTACTAGAACTAAAGACATCTTGTGACATTTGTCGACTTTACATATAAGATTAAAAATAAAAATTCGAATTATAGACATACAAAAAATTTGTGGTCGTCACTACACGAATTCTTGATTTGTTATCAGACAAGAGACGAAGAAAATAATATTCTCTTTCATTTATTTTCTTTTTATTTTCTCGATCATAATTTGAATGAAAGTTTTTATTTCGAAAACTAAATTCAGTTATTTTAATAATAAATTATAGGGTTACAGTCTTATTTCTATTTTACCTCTCACTCTTCCCTTTTTACACATACAACTAGTATTACTTTTTTTTCATTTTTTCCGGTTTACTTAATACCAGTGACAACATTACCCTGTATTGTAAGTTAGACATTACCTCGTGCATCTATTATCGTGTCACGTGAATTTATCTTCGAAAAACGAGTTTTAATTTATACTGTATTAACGTGAAAGTCATTTTTTTATTTTTCCGACTGGAACTAAGGACCTACACAAATAGACTTTATACCCACCATTGAGTCATTTTCTTTCTACTGAATGTAGAAATTTCCTTTATATATGTATATACATATATTTACACAGACATATATACATATATATATATGTCAAGTATTTTTATTTACAGATCTAACTTATTTAAATCAGGTATAGTATAAAACAACACGAGAAGTAGTTAATAGTCTCAGATTAAACACTCATTTTAACAATAACTTTCAGAATCCATATAAAATCAATCCTAAACGTCTCACAGACATCAAAGGATAATGTGTAAGATTCAAAAATAGTCAAGTGACGTTATGTTAGTTAGAGACTACTTGACTCGGAAAACTCATTCTATTACTCGTCAAGTATTATTTAGCATAGACATTTATTAACCTCTAGACATAATCGGGATTTTCTGATGACTAGTATAAAGGGAGAAAACTTTGACATGTTAATTTCATTCTCTATTTTAACTCTATTAATATTTTAGAGACATATTCTGAGATGGTTATTCACTTTAGAATATCTTTATACATACACATAAATATATATATATATAATATATATATATATAATATAAAATTCCTAATAAATGAGACTCTTAATTTCATATCGAAATATACAGAAACCCGAAGGGACCAGACCATTTCTTAGACGGTCCTCTGGGATCAAGCTAAAGACCCAGTTTTTCTACGAGACCTCTTCCCTATCCGATAGGTGAGGTCATAAGAACCCGAAGGGACCACCGAGTCGACCAATTCTTAGACGGACACTACGGTGTCTGGACCCGAGGTAGGGACCCAACCCTTCTAGGGGACCTCTTCCCTTTCCGATGGGTGAGGTCATAAGACCAGACCTCTTCCCTTTCCGATGGGTGAGGTCATAAGACCAGACCTCTTAAGGTACCTGACATATCAGGATACCCCAACGTTTCTCAGTCTGTCCTGACTTGCTGAAAGTCAAGTGAATATATAGAAGTCCTTTATACTTTGAATTTTGGATGTTTTACATTAATCTTTCAAATTTAAAGGTATGACAAAATTTTCAGTTATAATTTTATCCATTATGGTCATAAAAGGAAGAAAAGATTAAGATTTCATCCATCCAAATTAGCGATTCAGTACAGGTTGAGAACTTTGGAGTACATAACAAAAGGTGGTCCGAAGTAACTGGTACCCTAAAGGGTTCGTTCGTGTTCACCCTAAATCGTAACGTGTTCACCTTAAATCGTAAAGGGTTCACCCAAAGGTAAAGGAGGAGGTCCCCTAGAAGGACTGGGTCCCTAGGTTGGACCCAGACGTAAGTAAATAATTAAGTGAATTGTATAAATCCTCGGACTGTATAGAGGGTCCTAGAAACAATATTTTCGATCCCGATCTCTGTCTCTCTAAATCAAGTCGTGGATTACTCTTTGAGTCTCCTTTTTTTAGTTCTTAATATCGTGTTACATAATCAGAACCCTAAAGGGATCAACGAGTTACCATTTCTTAGGTGGACGGTTAAGTCCTCTACGTCCAAGTTAGGAACCCAGTCCTTCTAGTGGACCTCTTCCTTTACCGTTGGGTAAGGTCATAAGAAAGGGTTTTTTAGGGTACCTGTCTCCCTGGACCGTCCGATGTCAGATACCCCAACGTTTTCTCAGCCCGTGTTGAATCACTCATTTGTTGTCGAAGGACAATCATGATTTTAACATATATTGGTATCTTACGATGTCTCCGGACTACGTTCCATGTGGAAGTAAAATTTCTTAAGTCTTGAGTTTGATTATCTTATTCATAAAAAATCCGATTCGTCCTCCTTTCACCAAAGGTCTGAACGTTTCCGTTCTTTTGTACTTTATTACACTTCATTACTAATTTCATTAACTACAATTCATAGGTCTGTTCCATTTAATTTGTTCTCATAACCTCTGAATTCCGTATCGAGTTTCAAAACCCATAGTATGATTGTAAGTTGTATGTTATCGATAATTTACTCAAACTTCTCTTATTCTGTGTGTACTAATTAATAATAATTTTCACAGGAAATTCTTCTCACACCTACTACTTAAATTCTCACGTTACTTTTTAAGATCTCTCTCTCTACTCTTACTTTTTCTCTCTTCTCCTTTTGAAGTTCTTCCATGCAATAAATCGATACACTCTTTCACTTGACTACGACATTTCACCTCTCACCTTTAATTACTTTATCTTTTATATACGGTGTCTTACATATCTTACTATTTTTAAATTACAAATTCCATGTTAATTCTAACTACTTTCTATACCTTAAATCTTTCTACCATTGTTATTGGGACATACGCTCTGTCGTTTTCTCTGCGTCTACATATCTTGTCAAAAAACCTGAGACCCTCTCCCTCTCCCACCCGACTAAACCCTCTTACCGTAACTTTGTACATATGATAGTATATTTTTTGTTTGGTGGTCAGGTCCAAACTACGTCCTATGTCCTACGAACCCCGACCACGTGACCCTACTGGGTCTCTCTACCATACCCTTCCCTCCACCCTCCCCACAAGTCCTAACCCTTGTGCACATGTGGGTACCTCCTAAGTACAACTACATACCGTTTTGGTTATGTCATAACATTTCATTTTATTTTTTGTTTTTTCTTTGTACTTTTTTTTTCTTTTTTCTTTGTTTATTAAATTATTTACTGGGAAGTCTAATTTTTTTATTATTATTTTACGGTGAAATCTATAGTGTAATATAGATCTGATAACATTTTTTTCTAACTATTTTCTTAATCTTTTAAATCATTTCATTCTTTTCTCTCTCACTTGTATTTGGTTGTAATACCCATTTTTCATCTAGTAGTATCTCTGTGAAATATATCATTTTTTTTTTGAGTATCACGTTATAAAGACTACTATCTTGACCTGTATTAACAGTTTAGAACCTCTTTTATTAGATAGTGTGACTGTTTTCTTTTACATCCTTTACACTTTATAGGATATTAACCGTTCCTTCAAATTTCAATTTTGGGTGAGAAGGGTGTTTCTTAGTATTACTTCAAGTTTACGATAGTGACTTCGATTATTGAAGGGAATTTGTCAATCCCCTTTTTTGTTTGTTGTTGTCGTCGTCGTTAGAATATACCAGTAGGTCTTTTTTTATCTATTTATCTTTATAAAGAATTTTACAAAGTCCTCCTTTAACATTCATGGTTTACACTCTTTGTCGTGTCTTATTGTAAATTCTGGTACTTGTAGTTATGTTTTAGGAATTATTATATCATCGTTTACTTAGAGATCGACATATTTATATTATTTCGTAAGAGTGTTTGTTCAAATAATGTCCTTACACACAATAAATGATTTTATATTAGTTGTTTAATCTTCCTTTTTCTAGTATTACTAGTTTCATACTTCTTCCATAATATAAGTTATATATAAACTATTTCCTCTGAATATCTTTTTGAATGTGATTCGTTGTATAATTACACTTTATAAACACTTTCGAAACGGAGATCTGATCCTACCCGTGACAGTTGGGAAGATAAGTTGAAACGGGACTTTTGACATTGATCTCATTGTTCCGTTCTTTATGTACTCTACAGATACACTCTTTATACACTCTTTAACGTCCAGGTTTATTTACTTCAATAATCCAACTCGACCGTTACCGTTGGGTGAGACCATGAGAACGGACGGTTTAGGGTACCTACCTCTTCGGACCATCCGACGTCAGGTACCCCAGCGATCCTCAGCCTGGGTTGACTCGCTGAAGTGTAAGTGAAAAGTGAACGTACGTAACCTCTTCCTTTACCGTTGGGTGAAGTTATAAGAACGGACCTCTTGGGGTCCCTACCTCCTCGGACCACCCGACGACAGAGACCCCAACGTGTCTCAGCCTGTGTTGACTTCGCTGAATCGTCGTCGTCGTATATTGTATAATGAGTTTATCTAATATTACATAAATTATATTCGTCAAACTAAAATTATAATCTATAACGTTTTTACAGTCTAGACAGATTTGAATAGAGAACTAACTCATTTTAAGGTCACAACAAAAATATCTTTAATTGTTCAGTTAAATTTATATAAAAAACGTTGATCTTTATCTGTTCCTGTTATTTCTTTTCACACTTCGTATTCCTATAACTACATGAATACAATAACCTACAGTTTTGTATAAAATTCTATAATATTACTTCATGATACTGTCGCTGTACTTGTACTCGTTGATTTAGTTATTCCTCAGGTTTTTATTTTGTCAGGTGTATACCTTAGGACAAAATACTGTCACTATCGTAACGTATCTTTATCTCTTTTCTACCTACGAAAGTTACTACCAGGACCCAACAAACTCAAAGTCGTACCTCTTTCTTTTCTCTTTCATTTTGGGACGGAACGTATCATATTATTTGTTTTTGGTTAAAGACCATCGGGTCTCTACACTTAGACTTTTAATTTTGCTATTTTGAAGATCGTCTATTGAGTTCTTTTATAAAATTACTTGGAACCATCTCATTTTATAAAAAAATTACTTTATCTTTCCTTCGAAATTTGTTTTGGATTAACTGGATGTAATTTTACTTCTGAAAAACTAGTAAATATTTACACTTTTACTTTTACATTCGTGTCACCAAGTTTCATACTCTCGGACTGTTCAGTCAAGTCAAGTTAACGAGTCAACACAGGTTGAGAAACACTGGAGTACCTGACGTCGTGCGGTCCGAAGGGACAGGTAATGGTTGAGGACTTCAAATGAGTCTGAGTACAGGTAACTCAGCCACTACGGTAGGTTGGTAGAGTAGGAGACAGCAGGAGAAGAGGAGACCGGAAGTTAGGAAGGGTAGTAGTCCCAGAAAAGGCTACTCAGTCAAGAGGCGTAGTGCACCGGTTTCATAACCTCAAAGTCGAAGCCGTAGTCAGGAAGGTTACTTATAAGTCCTGACTAATGGAATTCCTTTTGTTCCCTGTACTAATTCTACACCTAAATTAGCCGACGAAAACTTCTCCTTGATTTATTGGAGACTCCGAAGGGACCACTGAGTCTACCATTTCCTAGACGACGTTACGACCTCTGACCCCAAGTTACGGACCCAACCCTTCTATGGGACCTCTTCCCTTACCGATGGGTGAGGTCATAAGAACGAACCTCTTAGGGTATCTGTCTCCAATGTTAGATACCACAAGGGTTACACACCCTGTGTTGACTTACTCACTTTCGACGGTTCGTCCCAGTGTATCCCATTACTTAGATTCGATCGTTGAAAGGACAAGAAAAAAAATTGGTTGGAGATCGGTCCCGAAGTTCCGACTTAGTTCTGTCGTATTAAATTTTTTGTTGATATAACGTGTATATTTAATATTTCTGTTATAAATCACCTTTTTTGGATTTCTTTGTAAGAAATATTAAAGTAAATATATTTGTATTTAAAAGTTTCGTTACTGTTATATTGGTAAGTCGCCAGTTGTATTAGTAAAGGTACCTCCTGATCCCTTCTCTGAGGCTAACCCTTTTTCATACCCAACCTCGAAACCCATAGATCAAATTCTAAGAAGAAGTACTATACCACTAAACGAAAATGTGTCAAATAAACGATAAAGTGTCAGAGTGTTTTAAGTAAATCGATATACATATAAATTTGTAAAAATTGTCTTTAAAAGTTGTCTTTTAAATATCTATACATATATATTTTAGTTAGATTATATGTAACAGAATATGTCTGTAAGTAAATATTTAGATCTCAGAATTTTCTGACTTATATATATTGAGTTGATTTTTATTAAAACGGTAGTTTAATTCCTTTTATCTTATACAAGTAAAATACTCGTCAATAAAAAAAGGGGTTCTTTCGACAAATAAATAATAGAGAGTTTTCTATCCTAAATAATGCTCATTAATCCTTCTTTCGTATTGTTTTTCCTCGTTAGGCGTTCTCTCAAATAAAAAGGGTAGTCAGAACATAACCTATTTTTCGTAATTTTAAAGAACATTTTACCGGTACCATTAATAATTTCTTTGATCATGATCTTCTCTTTTAAACGACCTTTGATCTTTACCTCTCGTTTACATTTTATTAATTGACTTATTCAGTATTACGATTTTTTTTAAAAGGTACTGAATATTGATAAGTCACCGTTACTATTCGTAGTGAAGTAGATTGGTGATGTAATTGTTGATTGTAATTACATTAAAGTAGGACTTCCACTGAGTCGTTTTAATTTTTTTATTAAACATAGTTCAAGAATCCTAGATTATATGTTGTATTACTAATATGAATTATTATAAGCTAATAACATTTGAATTTTAAACGGTTCTTTTATTAAGAAGTCGTAAGAGAGGTTTTCCCCCTCCCCGTCGTTTATAACACCACTTCCTACATAATGAAACTAACACCATTAGTAACATGTTGTCCATATATATAGTTCAGCAGTGAAAGATGTAAAATTCATTTAATGTTTAAAAACAGTTGACATGTATTTATTTGGTCTTTTTTTCTCTAAGAGACGGGTTTTGAAACGTTCGTATAGAGTAAAATAACACGAAACGACATGACACGAAGTATCTATGACAAATAAAATAAAAAAATGGTTAACCTACAAACACTGTCAAGACGTAGTTTCTTCAAATAGTCGAGACGTGAGTGAGGAAAGTACAGAGACAGTATAAAACAATTAAGAGTGTTATTACGTCAGAAAAATAACAATATAAACAACGTTACTAGACAGTAGTCACTGCAAACTATAATGACAATACTTTTATAATACTGAACTTCCGAGTCTACCAACGATCGTAAAAAATCGTTATTTATTAAAAGTCTATTTAGTAGTATACATGTAAAAAATCTGTATTATAATAATATGTAAATTATCTGATGTCACATCATATCTGTTGAAAATATACGTAACTCTTCGGTTGTTTAAACAAACTGATAGAATGACGTCATAAGTGAAACAATACCAGTAGACCTTGTTTTAGACTTTATAGAAAGTCATACTGGTATGTTCCATTAAGACATTTTATGTCTGTTGAGACAGAATACTCCGAACACGTCGTGAAGAGTTTATTGTAGGTAAATTCTTTTGTAAATATAGGACAAACTAATCTTGTCAAATCAGATACAGAAAACAGGTGGCATTGGTACTTATCGTTAGGAAATGTGAGTGTTAACAGGGACACACCTGATTTTAATATACTGATGAGTTTTGGTTGATTACTATAGATGACCGGAGAAACACGTAGTTGAATTCAGTGAAAAAGTAAAACTTCTCCGAGTTGGTAATTGAATTTGACTCATTGTTTGGTATTCTTAAATCGACTAACCTTACGAAGACTCAAATATTGGATAAGTATAATGGTTTTGAAATTTCGAAGTAGGTATAGTCGACTACATGACTTATATTACCACCACTATAATTTAAATAAAAGATGAGTGACTCTAAAGTCTCAAGTATGTGTCAATTCTTGAATATTAAAATCCGGACTTTAATGTATTTTAATAAATGTTAAACCATAATAAGTCGTTACCATATGTCTATGTAAACTATTTGAAATCTTGAGAACTTTGTTTTCTAGGTAAGAAGACTTTATTACTAAGACCTCCTCAGTGACATAAAGATATATAAGACTGAAAATTGAAAATCAAAAAATTTCATTGTACGTACATTGTTATTTAATAGGTTTGTCCATGTACCGACCTAATTTCGTTCAGACATTTAAACATTAAACGGTTTCCCGAACCTTGTTCATAATCAAAATTAAAGATTACATCTATAATATTAAACATTTCTGTAGAATCTCGTATTACATTTTTCATTAATAAAAGAGTAAATGTCTTTCTAGTATTTTATAAAATTACATACGTACTAACTTATAGATTAATATCGAAACATAATCTCTCTATTCGAAGAAGAAAACGTCCAAATATAAAATCGACATAAAGAAGTCATTAAATTTATAAATAATCAAAATTGTATTATTCTAATAAAATATGACTTCATAATTTTTAAAATTACAATTACATATTATATAGATATTTTTTCTTTGGAACATGAACTCTATATCAACCCCTTTTCGGTTTTGTTTATAAAATTTTGGTTAATTTCTTATACTAAGTATAAAAATTTAGTTGAAGTCTAAACACTGTAATATTGTTCTTAACCATTTGAATTTATATTTAGTTATTTTCAATTGGTTAGACTACTTGTCACTCCTGTTTTTTACAACTTCCTTTTTCATTTCTCGGATTATCCGGTCACTGTCGTGTAGTTTATAAGATTGTATGAACGTTTACCTTAGGGTTTGTCACTCCTGACATCTAATTTGATTTTTTTTTTACGGTAAACCAGTGTAAAAAAACAAAACATTAAATTATACGAAGTAAGACTATAGGAATTTATATTTGAAACCGATATATATCTATAAATTCTTATCCCAAACGTAAAGTATGTGTCGTTTAATAACGTCATTGGATATTGTAGTCCATACATCTACTATGGTAGGAATACCGTCTTTCACTTCTCCTTGATTTTTCGGAGAACTACTTTTACTTTCTCCTCTCACTTTTTCAACCGAATTTCGAGTTGTAAGTCTTTTGCTTCTAGTGCCGTAGACCAGGGTAGTGAAGTACCCCTTATCTACCCCTTTGTGACAGTCTGAATTAAAAAGACCCGAGGTTTTAGTGACGTCTACCACTGACGTCGGTACTTTAATTTTCTACGAATGAGGAACCTTTCTTTCAATACTGGTTTGATCTATCGTATAATTTTTCGTCTCTGTAATGAAACGGTTTTTTCCAGACAGATCAGTTCCGATACCAAAAAGGTCACCAGTACATACCTACACTCTCAACCTGACACTTCTTTCGACTCGTGGTTTCTTAACTACGAAAACTCGACACCACAACCTCTACTGAGAACTCTCAGGAAACCTGACGTTCCTATAGGTTGGTCAGGTAGTATTTCCTCTAGTCAGGGCTTATAAGTAACTTTCCTGACTACCATTTCGACTTTGAGGTTACGAAACCGGTGTAGTACGCTTCCAAACTGAGTAACCTTTTCTGAGACTACGACCCTCCCTAACCCCCGTCCTCTTCTTCCCCTAATGTCTCCTACTCTACCGACCTACCGTAGCGGCTGAGCTACCTGCACTCAAACTTACTTCAGGTCTTCAACCACTACCTGTCCCTCCGGACCACACGACTCTAAGTACCCCAGTGTTTATCAGCCTGTGACTCGCTGACTTGACTTGACTAACGTAATACATCATTGGTTTTTAACTCAATATGTAACATATATCAAAAAAAATCCTTTTAAGCCTCAAGACACTAAGTTTACATTGTAAGGACGTTTAAAGAGTTCATTTATGTTCGTCAGTACAATACTCCTCCATTTACACTACATGTCGTACCTTGGGTCTCTTGGTACTAAGATAACTCGGTCCCACAAGTTTCAGGATCAGAGATTATACGTATTGTTATCTAAGTCTCGAAACTAAATACGTAGATTAAAATAAAATAAAATGAAATAAATAACTAAGGGGATGACGTACGGTGGGTGAATTTACTTCTAAGATTTTGAGTGTCTTTTCTGATCTAAAGACAAGTAGACTTAAGACCCGTAAATCGGATTTATCTTTTACGTAATTATAACAAAAATTACGTTTTCTATCGGAAAATACCTTTCCGAAATTCAACTCGCTTTACGCCTTGGTAAATATAAAGTTGTACCATAACAGAGGGAAAAAATTTAAAATTGGTAAGATTATCATTGTCTTGATGGAGTAACATCAAAATCAAAATTAAAAGAATTACTAATTACCATAACTCGTAGATAAGTATACGAATAATCGTTACTCATTTAAAAGTATTTTCAGATGGTTAAGATTGGTAAAGAAAGAGTGGAGTTAAAAAACCCTAAGGTAAACGTGTATACAATCTTATAAACTATAAAATAGTGACCGGATAATCCTAGAGATAACAAAGGCAATTCGAAAAAACGGAGAGACAAGTATTTTAAATAAATAATTAAATAATAACAGTATGAAAATAAATAAATCTGAAAGAAAAGAAAAAGAAGTCTGTATAAATATTATTCATTTTATTAAGATATATCTTTGTCCTCATTAAAGATATTTTCCAAAACTAAAACCACTCATACCTAGTGTTAAAGGATATAAAAAAGAATAGAGAATTATAAAACTCAACTTTCAACTCATAAAACCATTATAGGTGAGAGTTAAGACTATAGAAGGGGGGGTTTTTTTACGAAAATAACCAAAGAAAAAGAAAGTCAAATAAGAAAGAAAAATCAAGGAAATATTTTACTTGATTCAGATTGTTAAGATAAAAGGAACGTCACCTGTAATGACTATAGAAACGAATCAAGTCAAGTCAGGGAGTCAGTACAGGTTGAGAAACACTGGGGTACCTGACGTCGTGCGGTCCGAAGGG
Source organism: Capra ibex (assembly GCA_006410555.1). Taxonomy (NCBI): domain Eukaryota; kingdom Metazoa; phylum Chordata; class Mammalia; order Artiodactyla; family Bovidae; genus Capra; species Capra ibex. Next base: position 40,224,020 of record SJYO01018169.1, on the reverse strand, counting down.
ACAGGTAGTAGTTGAGGACCTCAAATGAGTTTGAGTACAGGTAACTCAGTCACTTCGATCGGTTGGTAGAGTAGGAGACAGTAGGGGAAGAAGAGGACGGAAGTTAGAAAGGGTTGTAGTCCCAGAAAAGGTTACTCAGTCGAGAAGTGTAGTCCACCGGTTTCATAACCTCAAAGTCGAAGTCGTAGTAAGGAAGGTTACCTATAAGTCATGACTAAAGAAAATCCTACCTGACCAACCTAGAGAAACGTCAGGTTCCCTGAGAGTTCTCAGAAGAGGTTGTGGTGTTAATTTTTCGTAGTTAAGAAACCGCGAGTCGAAAGAAATGTCAGGTTGAGAGTGTAAGTGTGTATTGATGCCATTTTTGGTGTCGAAACTGATCTACCTACAAACAACTGTTTCATTACAGAGACGAAAATCTATACGACAGAATTCAACCAGTATTGAAAAGAAGGTTCCTCGTTCGTAGAAAATTAAAGTATTTATAACTAAATTAAAATTTGTTACGAACCAAAATATAAATTCCGATTGAAATTATACAAAAGAGGAATAAAGGTATATTACATCATTAGTCCTTTACTGATGTATCTCCAACATCCGTTAGATCCGTTATTAGGAAGGTAGAGACAGTTATCTAGACATAAACGTACCTCTAGTTTAAATTACAAGTTTGGTGAAAATTCAGTAGTGACCTATAAAGAAAAAGACACAAGAAATCACAGAAGATACGCATACACATGTCGGTATTTCATATGGTCCTTACGTTGTCCAACTCAGGAGAGGGAGCAGATAACGTGTTCACGTTTTGGTGTCCGTCTCTATAAGAAAGAGATTGGTACCGGTGTCAAAGTCCATTATCTTCCTAGAATATAGAGACAACGGAGACTTCTCAGTGTATGGGACTAATACTATAACCCATAATCGTCATGAGTGACGAGGTTTAGTTTACTTAAGGGAGATTTGTTTCGTCTCTTCGACGGGTAAATAGGAGTGGGACCTGTTTTCAGAGGAAGATTGGTTCTTATTCATACTCACAATCCCTTTTTTTCTTTTTTTTACATACGTCGAAGTCCGGTTCACGGTGTCTAAGGGTGTCAAGAATGAATGTCAAGTCGCTAAAAAAAAAATTTCATATTTACAAAGAATTAAACCAAATACGGAAACCGGTTTATGGTCTTGTTTTATCAACGATAAAGTATAAAAAAAGGGATCAAAATATCGATAAACTACCCCTTTCTTGAACAGTTCTGTAGAGTATACCAGTATTGACTTTCAAGATGGAGGAATGTTTCTGTTTATATTCTACACTATAATATTAATTCGAAACCAAACATTAGAAAATAACGGTAAAGTGTCATAGTCAGGTAAGATCAATTTAAACGATAATATAAGTTAAACTCTTGACTCACGAAATTAATCACATATTTGACAGTTTCGACCAATGGTATAAACGAAGTAAATAATTTAACCCATCAAAAACAGAGGACCTTAGAAGAATTATATCATAAAAAGGATAGGATGAAAAAAGGAGGATGAATCATAGGGTGTAAAGAAAGTAATAAATCGGTTTGTGCATATATTGGATGACGAATACGTCACAACGGTCTCATCGACTTACTTAGTGATTGAACCTCGTTAAGGAGTGATAATAAAAGTATGAAAATGACCTTTATTAAAGGAGGATCCTCCCAAAAATTCGATGAAGGTCCTTCGATTTATTGGAATACAGACGATTGGTTTGTAAAATATTATAACAGAGTATTCCGAGTTAAACGGATAGATCTTTTAATGTGTATTAAAATGATCGGGTAGCAAAATCATCATAATACGGAATTGAGAGTACAAAATAAGTAAGGATATAACAGACGATGAAGTGTTAAGAGTCCGAGGAGTAACAGTGTGGACAATATGATTCGTACCGTTCCATTTCTTATGGTACCATTGTATATTTTCTCATGGAAAGGAAAATTTTCTGACTAGTGAACTACATAAATATTTCATCAATTGTCCAAGATCGTAACTTAAAGTTTGGACCAATGTCATGATGGTATCTTCTGTTCTGGTTTAATTATAAGTCGGAGTAAAAGAAACTTTACAAATATAGGTTAGAACATCCTTTCTCCCCACTTTCTGATTCCGTCATTTAATCTGACGAGTTTATGATAAATGTTTCTAAAATAACTCTACTTCCTCGAGTCATAATCGGTATACGAGTGAAAAGAAGAACTCCGAGCCTTTAAACAAAGATTAAATCACCGTACCTCTGATATTTACCGTAAAAGTTTTAGACGGTAAGTAATGTGATGGGACAAAAGTGACCCTATACATACGAAATTATTTGAGGGAATGAGAGTGTCTCATGACCCTATCCGTACGTTTACTAATGTCATTTAACGTGAGTCTCAATCGTTGTAAAAAGAAGGTTACCTTTACAGATATTTTCATGGGTTATCCAAGATCTCGTAGATAAGGAGTCAATGATTGTTTATGAAGTTTTGTGTTCGTCTATTTGTTTCCCTCTTATTAAACTTCCAGTAGTCAATACCGTAGTTCCGTGTAGTATAGGGAACGATAAACGATTTTCTAACGAAAAGACTATTCTAAAAGATTGGATATTGATATCTACTCATGTTTGGTCATTATATTGGAGTTGAACTTAGTAAAGTGAAAGTTTACTCTTAAGTCAAGACTTCTCTAACTATTTTGTACCTCGTTGATACCTTTTAATTTACGTGTCACTGGTGACGGTCACACTAATTCCTAAATCAGAATAAAAATATCAATACTTCCAAAAAAAAAAATTAAAGGGACATTCACCCACCTACCTCGTTAAAATATACGGTGTTTATAGAAAGAAAAGGTAGATTACAATATATTTAGAACTATTATAATATTAAATATGGATCACTTCTAAATAAGACTTAAAGAGGATTTTTTAGGAATTATTCTCATCACGATTGTAATTATCTTCATCGTTCGTAAATATCTTATAGTTGTGTTTGAACCATGATAAAATTCATGAAGTGTACAAATTCGTAATACCTGAGTAAGAATTGAAATTTTTACATTGATTAATTTTCTTTTTTCCCCTTTTAAGATTCCAAATCCAACATATAATGATATTATGAAACATCATAATTTAGTAACCAAAATTATATGTTTAGATGAAAAACATTAGAAACTTTGACTTAAGACTTTCTTATAAACAAAAGATTATATATAATAAAACAGTTGGTGTCGAAAAATTTACAAAGTAGTGTATTTAACGTTAATTGTATTGTGTCTATCGACAAGATACAATATAAACTAAGGTCCTCCCTGTGTTTGTTCTACTCTTTTACAAATTATTTATATACAGAAAAAGTGTTCTTTTATAAAATCAGTTTAACGTAAAAATTCTTCAATACGACTTATCAGAATTTATTACACGATAAATTCACGTTTTATCTGTAAAGATAATTTGGACATTACCCAATAAATATTCAGTGACACAGAGAAATTCCGAATGTTTAAGTTCTTTGAGTGTCTTCGTTACTTAAGGTTTACTCTGATTTTCTCGTCTTTATTAATGGGTTCCTCTTGCAAAAACGTTTATTTAAACATTCTTACTTGTCCCTTTTGTTTTTGTCAATTGTTGAAGTATTTATAACCGTGTATATTACCGTGTCTTTTTCTTCAGATAGGATAGAGATAATGACACAGTCTGAGTTACAGTTGTACAAGGATATATGGTACTTTTAAAGTGTTCTTTAATAAAGGATAATCACTTTCCATAATGTATAATTTGACAGAACAATAAAATCACGAATACCACTCACCACGTGATTGACCAGCCAATACTTTCTACTATTTTTTAAACCTCTTTCAGGAAGTAAAGTACATCAGATGTGAATTTTGTACAGTCTCTTTTATAGGGTACTTGACATGATAAAAAACCTACCATAGTAGTCATTTACTGAATTGTGAACCCTCATTTCTTTTGTAGTTTAAAGGGTTCAGTGACTTCATAATATTGGCAAATTCTCTTGGTGAATTAGTGTTCTTACATATTAACGTCACTTCAGACTAACTTACTCTCCTCTCTGAATAAGACTTATTGTATAATCTTCCATTGTACGATAAATTTTGAGGGTAAAGTAGTCTACAAACGTATTGAGAGTAGACAACAAGAAATTTCCACTTTTTGATAAAAATTTGAATCTAAAAGGATTCGTCCTCTTACAAACGACAGGGAAATTTTATATACGGAGTGTCTGATGTAGTTAGATTCTATGAAAACATGTTAATTCCTGTAGTAGTTGTTTTGTTTTTCCGTTTGATGATTTACCCTTTTCTATAAACATTTATAGGCCACCCCCCCAATTATAGATATAATACACTTCTTTAGTATATTGAGTTATACTCTTTTTTTCAGACCAATTTTTGACCCGTGGTTTGGACTTGTCTGTAAACAGGATTCTTTTGTATGTTTACCGGTTGTCTACGGACATTTTTAAGAGTCGTAGCGAGTAGTAATTCCTTTACGTTTAGTTTTGGTGTTACTCTATAATGGAGTGTGGACAGTAGTACCGATAGTACTTTTTCTGTTCTTTAACGTTCATAACCTCTCCTACACTTTTTTCCCTTCGGGGTACGGGACACCACTTTTACATTTAACCACGTCAGTAACCCTTTTGTCTACCTGTCTACCTGTGGGGAGTCTCTCATTTTTATGTTGATTGTGTGTTAGTGTATTAAGATTATTTCGTCTTTGTAATTAAACTTTTTATACGCGTGACGATTTAAGTAACGTTGAAATAAATCTCATCGGTCCCTGTTGAATCGTTGGATTTACAGGTAACTATCCACTTACCAATTACTTCTGAACCATATGTATAAGTTACCTTATAATGAATCGGTACTCTCTCATTATAGAACTGTAAACACTGTCACACCTACCTGGGTTTCCTATAAAAGAATTCTTTTTAGTCAGTCTGTCTCTTTCTGTTTATGGTATCCTAGGATGACTATACAACTTAGATTTTTAGTTTTACTTGTTTTGTATTGTCTTTCTGTGAATGTCTCTCGTTTGACGACTAAAGGTTTCCCCTCCTTTATTCCCTGACAGAACTATTATATATATACATAAAACGACCACCTTTCTTGTGGTGGTTTCATTCTTATTCGTTCCGACATATGAGTATCACAAATATTCTCTCGGTTGGTGGTAGTGGACGTAAACTGTTTTGAGTTTTCCGTCGGTCCCGTAACATTTTGAGATGTCATCTTTTTTCCCCTTCCGAAGACCACACGGGACTAACTTTCAACCGTACCTTTTCGATCTCCACCTGATTGACTTTCGTCTAGTAGGTCACACTAATCAGTCGTGTTATATATCAGAAAGAGACCAACCTTCACCCTTACTTCCCTTCTGCTCCCGTTTTGATTCTCTCTGAGTATCAATAACCGGTCGATGTCCAAGAGACCGTGTCTAACACCGTATGTATCCATCACCAAACCGAAAGACCTGACCGATGACCGACGGCACTTCGACACCCAGTCTTAAAATATATATTTATATATATATACATATATATATATATATATATATATATACACCGTTACCAGACGGGTAACGGTAAATATATCAGTAAGAACTTAGAACTACGAAAATAAGATTAATGAACGTAAAATTTGTAAAGTTTTGTGGATTAAACCACATACGACAATTTACACAGACTTTTCTTATTTACTATATTGGTGTATATACATGTATATTGTGTTTACAGTATCCGTTAGTTTATAGGACCCAGATGATTATGGAGTGTGGTGGTTGTGATAAAGAAACAAAAAAATAAGAACTCTTGTCAAGAAGACAAGTTTGTACTGGGCAACCAGGAGACACTCGTTTCGAAGATAAAAGAGAGAGGTGAAAGTAGAGGACATTATGAAAATCAGTGAAGGTCCCTTCCCCTTTTACGGTCAAAGAGTCACGAAATGTGGAAACTACGGTCCTTGTTAGTACTCTTAACGAAACCGGTACTCTTCTTCCACTTTCACTATCACACGTCTAAACATCGAATATGACTTTTACATCCATTAAACTTACTAAAACGAACCGTAAAACACTATAAGGTCAACGGTACTCTTTCTGAACTAGGACACGAGTGGACGACCAAGGTCCTCAATCTCTTGTATACTCTTAGGTTTTACGTCTGTGTACTCATTCAGGTTGTTTCTAATCGATTTTGGTCGGATTTAGTCAGTTCGGGGGTCTATAACATACGATCATATACAAAATCTACATAAAAAGGTTTCGTCAAAATATGTGTCTAACTAGTCACGTGACTTCGATATACTTACATATATTTAAATCCTTTTATTTAATGGGACCTAAAGAGACGTGATCACATTTTTCAAAATCAGTATATCATTTATATTATTATTACTTTTACAAACTTTATAACGTTCTTAATTGTTTTACACTGTATCTCTGGACTTCACTCGTTTACTATAACCTTTTTACCGTAAATATCCAAACGAATTAAGTCCCGATGAATGTCTGGAAGTTAAACATTTTATACACTATAGACACTATTTCGTTTCACGTTAGTTACTACGAGCATATGTTTCACCCTAACACTGTATCACTTTCACCAAAAATATAAACTAAGTATCTAAATCGTATATACATTAATATATCTATAACTATTTATGTTCATTTGAAAGGACATAATAATACTATTATGTCTCGGTTAATTACATAAGACTCTTTCCATAACATAAAAGATTATTCCCTGGATTATTGTATATCTTTCACTTTCACCATCAACGAGTCAGGTTGAGAAACGCTGGGGTACCTGACATCGGGTGGTCCGAAGAGTCAGGTACCTTAAGAGATCCGTTCTTATGACCTCACCCGACGGTAAGGGAAGAGGTCCCCAAGAAGGGTTGGGTCCCCAGTTTGGACCAAGAGGTGTAACGTGTGTCTAAGAAATAGTGTAAATGGTAGTCTCTTCGGAATTATTGTATATCTCCTGTAGTGGTTGTTTGGGGTTTTCTATAACTAAGACACTAATTACTAAGGTCACTAATTTAAAGAAGAGGGAGGAAATAGGAGACGAAGAGATGGAGATAGGAGTAAAAAAAGTTCTACTATAAAACCTTTTACATATCATTTATATTTGAGTTCCCTAGTGTATGTAATTTTATGGATCAATGTATAGGAACAAACGATATCTATTTACCGAACTGAGAATTACAGGTTTAAGTTGGGTCACATAACAAAACTAAAATAATAATTTTAATAATAAGATTCATTAGTGTTTTAGTACTCCGTCAAGAGTCAAACATTGGTCGAGGTATTTGAATTTATATATATATCGAACTCTCCTCTTCCGTTACCGTTGGGTGAGGTCATGAGAACGGCCCTTTTAGGGTACCTACCTCCTCGGACCATCCGACGTCAGGTACCCCAGTGACTCCCAGTCTGTGCTGACTCACTGAAGTGAAAGTGAAAAGTGAATGTCCGTAACCTCTTCCTTTACCGTTGGGTGAGGTCCCAAGAACGGACCTCTTAGGGTTCCTACCCCCTCGGACCACCCGACGGTAGATACCCCAACGTGTCTCAACCTGTGTTGACTTCACTGTCGTCATCGTATCGAACTCTTTCCATTTTAAGTGTAAGAGTTACAACATTTTTATAGCTTACCTTTTATAAATAAACAGCCTATACTAGTGACAAATGAGTTACTAAGTCTCAGGTGTCTTCTATTGAGTTTTACGTGAAGGATTAAAACACTATGATACAAGACACGAATCAACGAGTCAACACAGGCTGAGAAACTCTGGGGTACCTGACATCGGGAGGTCAAAGGAGACAGGTACCCCTAAGAGGTCCAGTCTCATCATATCACCAACAGTACGGGAGGAGGTCCCCTAGAAAGGTTGGGTTCCTACCTTGGGTCTAGAGGGGGTAACGTCCACCTAAGAAATGACTGACTCGGTGGTCCCTTCGGGTACACCATGAGATTAATATTGATATGTGTTCGAAAAGAACAAGGAAGTCAAAAAGATACGTGATTAGTCAAGGAACTAAAACAAAAGACACAATGTCGGAGTACGTATTAATGTCTACTCATAAGGGTAGATTTTGCTATTGCTGTAAGAATTCACTCCGATCCTTTAGAGTCATGACGTCTCAGTTTTCACGTATTATTGTTTTTGTCACCTCTTTTGAAAACTAACTTTTTTGTTTTGGACGAAGTCCAGACAACTGAACCCAACGAAACCTCCAGCTTACTTTCACGTTTAGTGTGAATTTTTTATTTTCCGATCAGTAGTGATACGTATTATTGTAAAAGGGAGGACATAGAATTTATTAAACTCCTTATATAACTTACAGTAAACGTAGGATAAATTCTTCCTTTTGGATGACGGTGAAAGTTTGTATAAAACAAGATACTAAACAAAAAGAGAGAAGGGGTAAAAAGAGTGAAATTTAAAGACGATTGAAATTAACTAAAATGGAATAAACGTTCAAATAAACCTTTCGTCACTTTCCTTATGATCGAATGATTTATCTGAAAGTTGTCAATGTTATAATCACACACAACACTTTCTTTAATGAATTATTAATAAAGAAAGGATAAATTTATTTTACTAAATTTATAAAGGTCCACAGAAACTCGACAACCTGATAGGTATATAGGTATAAGTTAGATAATTTTTTAGATGGAGGGTTTTAAGTATAATAAGTGGTCTATTTCAAAATTTTATGGAACAAATCAGTCAAGTCAGTGAGTCAGTACAGGCTGAAAAACGCTGAGGTACTTAATGTCTTACGGTCCGGAGGGACAGGTGGTGGTTGAGGGCCTCAAGTGAATCTGAGTGCACGTAGCTCAGTCACTACGGTAGGTCGGTAGAGTAGGAGACATCAGGGGAAGAAGAGGACGGGAGTTAGGGAGGGTCGTAGTCTCAGAAAAGGTTACTCAGTTGAGAAGCGTACTCCACCGGTTTCTTGACCTCAAAGTCGAAATCGTAGTAAAGAAGGTTTCTTTAGGGTCCCGACTAGAAGTCTTACCAAACCAACCTAGAGGAACGTCAGGTTCCCTGAGACCTTGAGTACATGTGGGCACCACCTAAGTATAGTTACATACCGTTTTGGTTATGTCACAACATTTCATTTTATTTCAATTTTTTATTTTTTCTTTTATTTTTTTTTCTCAGAAGAGGTTGTGGTGTCAAGATTTCGTAGTTAAGAAGTTGTGTCGGAAGAAGTGTCAGGTTGAGAGTGTAGGTATGTACTGGTGTCCTTTTTGGTATCGGAACTGATCTACCTGGAATCAGTCGTTTCATTACAGAGACGAAAACTTATACGATAGATCCAACCAGTAGTGAAAAGAAGGTTCCTCATTCGCAGAAAATTAAAGTACCGACGTCAGTGATGACGTCACTAAAAGCTCGGGGGGGTTTGATTTCAGACTGTCACAAAGGCGACAATGGGGTAGATAAAGGGTACTTCACTACCATGGACTACGACACTAGAAGCAAAAGACTCACAACTCGAAATTCGGTTGAAAAAGTGAGAGGTGAAAATGAAAGTAGTTCACCGAGAAACCAAGGAGAAGTTAAAGACGAGATTCCCATCAAAGTAGACGTATAGACTTCAATAACTATAAAGAGGGCCGTTAGAACTAAGGTCGAACACAAAGAAGATCAGGTCACAAAGAGTACTACATGAGATGTATATTCAATTTATTCGTCTCACTGTTATGTATCGGAACTGTATGAGGAAAAGGATAAACTTTGGTCAGACGACAAGGTACAGGTCAAGATTGACAACGAAGGACTGGACGTATGTCTAAAGAGTTCTCCGTCCAGTTCACCAGACCATAAGGGTAGAGAAAGTCTTAAAAGGTGTCAAATAACACTAGGTGTATCAGTTTCCGAAACCGTATCAGTTATTTCGTCTTTATCTACAAAAAGACCTTGAGAGAACGAAAAAGGTACTACGTCGTCTACAACCGTTAAACTAGAGACCAAGGAGACGGAAAAGATTTTGGTCGAACTTATAGTCCTTAAAGTGCCAAGTACATAACGACTTCGGACCGAACCTCTTAAAATTCGTAATAAAATGATCGTACACTCTATTCACGTTGACACGCCATCAAACTCGTAAGAAACCGTTACGGAAAGAAACCCTAACCTTGCCTTTGACTGGAAAAGGTCAGGACACCGGTGACGACTCAAAAGGTTTAAACGACCGTATAACTCACGTCGTGAAAGTGTCGTAGTAGAAAGTCCTAAACTTTGTCGAGTTGACCTTAAGGTAGTGGAGGTGATCGAAAGAAGCATCACTACGAAAGATTCCGGGTGAACTGAAGTGTAAGGTCCTACAGACCGAGATCTACTCACTAGTGTGGTAGTACTAATAGACCCAGTACTTCTAGGAAAGACATGTCAAGAAGACACATAAGAACGGTGGAGAAGAATTATATAAGACGAAGACAATCCAGGTATGGTAAAGACAGTAAATACCTCGGGTAGAAACGTACTTTACAAGGGAACCCTTAGAGATTAAAAGAACTTCTCTAGAGATCAGAAAGGGTAAGACAACAAAAGGAGATAAAGAAACGTAATTAGCGACTTCTTCCGAAAGAATAGAGAAGAACGATAAGAAACCTTGAGACGTAAGTCTACGAATATCGAAAGGAAAAGAGGAAACAAAAAACGGAAAGAAGAAAAGTGTCGATAAACATTCCGGAGGGGTCTGTCGGTAAAACGAAAAAACGTAAAGAAAAGGTACCCTTACCAGAACTAGGGACAGAGGACATGTTACAGTAATTGGAGTAAGGTATCAAGTAGTCCGTGAGATAGATAGTCTAGATCCGGGAATTTAGATAAAGAGTGAAGGTGACATATTAGTATTCCCTAAACTAACTCCAGTATGGACTTACCAGATCGCCAAAAGGGACAAAAGAAGTTAAAGTTAGACTTAAACCATTATTCCTCAAGTACTAGACTCGGTGTCAGTCGAGGACCAGAACAAAAACAACTGACATATCTCGAAGAGGTAGAAACCGACGTATCTTATATTAGTCAGACTAAAGCCACAATTGGTAGACCACTACAGGTACGCATCGTAGAAGAGACCACAATAACCTTCTCACACAAACGATACTGGTCACGTAAAAGAACCGTTTTGAGATAATCAGAAACGGGACGAAGTAAGGAGTAAGGTTCCGGTTTAAACGGACAATAAGGTCCACAAAGAACTGAAGGATGAAAACGTAAGGTCAGGGGATACTATTTTTCCTGTAGAAAAAACCCACAATCAAGATTTTCCAGAACATTCAGAAGTATCTCGGTAAGTTGAAGTCGAAGAAGTTGTAATGACCAACCCCGTATATGAACCTAATGACACTATAACTTACCAAACGGAACCTTTACTTGTCGCTAGTAAGACAGCCAAAACTCTAACGTAGGTTCATGACGTAACGCCTGAGAGAACAACTGGTACTACCGATGAGGTAAAGAAGACTCCCTAAGGACGGGAGTCATCATCTACATTACCAGACTCAATTTAAGTGAGTAAGGTCAGGAAAGTTCAAGTGACTAAGGATCTTACAGCTGCAAGTGAGAACGGTAGAGGAAAAACTGGTGAAGGTTAAACGGATATAAGTACCTGGAATGTAAGGTCCAAGGATACGTTATAACGAGAAATGTCGTAGTCTGGAACGAAGATAGTGGTCAGTGTAGGTGTTGACCCATAACAAAAACGAAACCAAGGTAGGGAAGTAAGAAAGACCTCAATAAAGAGGTGACTACATGTCATCACACAACCCGTGGATGACTGGACCCCTCAAGGAGAAAGTCATAGGATAGTAAAACGGAAAAGTATGACAAGTACTCCAAGAGTTCCGTTCTTATAACTTCACCAAACGGTAAGGGAGGAGGTCACCTGGTGTAAGACAGTCTGGAGAGGTGGTACCGGGCATAATTTCATGGAACAAATATTCATCTTTAACAAGAAAAATGACATTAATATGTTCAGGTGATAAATTCAAGTCTAAGAATTTGGTCATATATCACACACCAGACGTACAATGTTAGTCTTGAGTAAACAAGTTGTATAGAACTCATAACCTATATAAAGTCCGTCGTATGATTCTGTCTTTGTGTCAATCTCGCTACTACTAATATTTAATTGTATATGGTCCGTTTTTCAAAAAATGTACTTTTAATTGAGAGATCACATTTGAAGGATGATGATTACACTTGTACTTTCAGGGAGTCAGTACAGACTGAGAAACGTTGGGGTACCTGATATGTCAGGTACTTTAAGAGGTCCGGTCTTATGACCTCACCCATAGGAAAGGGAATTCATTGGTGATTAAACCACCCGTCAAATATGGGTTGATGTCATAAATGAAAATTTAATACGATTTATATAACGTCTACTTTAGAAAAAAATATTTTTACAGGACTTACATAAAATTTCAATGTAAAAACCTTAAGAGACCGTCAGGTCAATTCTGAGTCAAGAAAGTGACAAGACCCAAAGGACAGGAAGTGGTTGAGGGTTTAGAACTAGTTTGAGTACAGGTAGTTAAACCACTACGGTAGGTTGGTAGAGTATGAGACAACAGGGGAAGATGAGCACGGAAGTTAGAGAGAGTCGTAGTCCCAGAAAAGGTTACTCAGCAGAGAAGTGTAATCCACCGGTTTAATAACCTCGAAGTCGAAGTCGGGAAGGTTACTTATAAGTCCCAACTGAAGGAAATCCTAACTGACCAATTTAGAGGAAAGATAGGTTCCCTGAGAGTACTCACAAGAGGACTCATTACTTAATGACTTAGATAATACTCTTTTTTAAGTCTTTGGTTTTAAGACCGTATCTTTAACACACTTTAATTAAGAGCGAAAAGTTCATAGAATTAATGATCCAATTTACACAGTTATTGGGAAAGGAAGTATATACCACTTTCCTCAACCAACTATGACTTTACAATAAAATAAATTTCGAGAAGAAAAACGACTAAAAACATCGTTGAATGACTCCATTAAATATAGAAATTATAAACAATTTATGAGGTCATTAAAGATGATTCATTACTCTTCTCCGTGACGACATTTGAGTAATAATACTCTGACATAAAGGTTAAAAGGGGTCTTAATTTAAGAAGTATTTATCAAATTTTAAATGTAATCCTCTGTCACTATCTATTGTCATATGTTTAAAAGTAAATAAGTAGTTGTATGGAACCCTTTTGTGGAAGTGATCTTTGAGGTTTACTAACGATCTGTCTCATGTAACGGTCCGAACTTAAAATTGAACTTAGAATGATAAAAGGAGTCAAAGAACATGATTTATGTAATACAACAAAGATTACATAGAGTATAAGACAGTAACTATAAGTTTTGTGAAAGGGAGGAAGGTTTCAATTAGATATTTTAGAAAGGATTTAATTTGAAATAACAATATAAAGTGTATGGGGAATAGGTTTTAAAACTTAAGATTTTGAAAGACTTTTTTTTTTTTTCTGAAAAAATAAAAAAATAAAAAAAGATTATATAGTCCGTCCCTCACCTTCAAGGAAAGGACTTAAATTAAACCACCGTTTTACCTTAGTCTTCCCAAAACTTCGACAGTCAGTAGAAATAAAGTATCAAAATTACACCTGTACATACAAAATTACTATTTATAAGTGAAACAAATGTCCCATAATCTGTGTTACGGGACCTCAACGACCTATTGTCCGAAGTTTTGCAGTGTTTATATAACTGGTCATACATATATACCTCCTACTGTATAAGTGGTCTATTGACCTCCCTAAACTTTATAAGAATAGTGTAAACTCTTTTCCTAATTATTGAAGTTTATGACTTTATTATATTTGTACATCAGATCTTAATTGATGTCTATTATCTGGAGAATATCTTCTTACTCTTAATTATTTGTGAATAAACGAATTTTGAATAATACGATTATTAAGTAAATAAGAATTAAAAAACTTCAGACTGATACAGACGTTTTCCTTCTTATCTACAAAACAAATCTTAACTTGGTTTTCACAACCACTGTGTAAATATGAGTAAATAAGTAGAATTACTCAAGTTTCTTTTAAATTTTCAATTATAAGTTTTCAAATTGAGAGACTAATAGTGGAACGTTAAAAATACAAGTACACATGTATAGAGAAAGACACATGTACTTCAATCCTTATGCATACAAACACAAACACACATATATACACAACCTACTTTCAATACTGGTTGGATCTATCGTATAAGTTTTCGTCTCTGTAATGAAACGACTGATTCCAGGCAGATCAGTTCCGATACCAAAAAGGACACCAGTACATACCTACACTCTCAACCTGACACTTCTTCCGACTGGTGGCTTCTTAACTACACAAACTTGACACCACAACCTCTTCTGAGAACTCTCAGGGAACCTGACCTTCCTCTAGGTTGGTCAGGTAAGACTTCCTCTAGTTGGGACCCTAAAGAAACCTTCCTTACTACGATTTCGACTTCGAGGTCATGAAACCGGTGGAGTACGCTTCTCAACTGAGTAACCTTTCCTGAGACTACGACCCTCCCTAACCCCCGTCCTCCTCTTTCCCTACTGTCTCCCACTCTACCGACCTACCGTAGTACCTGAGCTACCTAGACTCAGACTCACTTGAGGCCCTCAACCACTACCTGTCCCTCCGGACCGCACGACGGTAAGTACCCCAACGTTTCTCAGTCTGTGTTGACTTGCTGACTTGACTCGACTCGACTACCCACACAATTTCATAATCAGTGAGTCTTAACAGGTTGAAAAACACTTGTGTACCTGATATCTGGGGTCCGAGGAGACACGTACCCTGAAGAGTCTACTCTTACTACCTCACTCAACAGTAAAGGAAGAGGTCCCCTAGAAGGACTGGGTCCCTAGTTTGCACCCAGAGGAGGTAACGTCCATCTAAGACAAACTCAGTAGAGACTTATATATTATTTGTATAATCTTTGTATTCGTATCTCTTTTATTAAATTTACACTGTTCTCGATAATGATCAAGTGATATTAATTCGATATTTTATATTAAATAAAGTGTCGGATAACTAAAAATCCCGACTTAAAATATTTACAAGAAGATCTTATACTATTTTACTTTTCCCCTTACT
The DNA here is from genome assembly GCA_006410555.1 of Capra ibex. Classification (NCBI taxonomy): domain Eukaryota; kingdom Metazoa; phylum Chordata; class Mammalia; order Artiodactyla; family Bovidae; genus Capra; species Capra ibex. The sequence goes on along the minus strand of SJYO01018169.1, from coordinate 40,208,865 downwards.
TTGGGAATATATAGACATTTGTAGAAAAAAAGACGGTGTCGAACATACATTGTTATTCAAGTGACTTCAAAAGTAATCAAAATCCGAAACACTGTCATATTACGTTAAAGTAAATTGTCTTTAACAAAGACTTAATAAAATGCACTAACTTAATATTCCTTTTTGTCGTGTAATTCTTTGAGGACAATTAACTATATAATAGTGATTAATCTAATGTAAGTCAAGTCAAGTCAGTGAGTCAGCACAGACTGAGAAACACTGGCGTACTTAGTGTCGTGTGGTCCGGAGGGACAGGTAGTGGTTGAGGAGTTCAAGTGAGTCTGAGCGCAGGTAACTCAGCCACTACAGTAGGTCGGTAGAGTAGGAGACAGCAGGGGAAGAGAAGGACGGGGATTAGGGAGGGTAGTAGTCTTAGAAAAGGTTACTCAGTTGAGAAACGTACTCCACCGGTTTCATGACCTCAAAGTCGAAATCGTAGTAAGGAAGGTCTCTTTAGGGTCCCAACTAGAGGAAGTCTTACCTGACCAACCTAGAGGAACGTCAGGTTCCCTGAGAGTTCTCAGAAGAGGTTGTGACGTCAAGTTTTCGTAGTTAAGAAGCCACCAGTCGGAAGAAGTGTCAGGTTGAGAGTCTAGGTATGTACTGGTGTCCTTTTTGGTATCGGAACTGATCTGTCTGGAATCAGCCATTTCATTACAGAGACGAAAAAAAACTAAAAATCTTCAAAAAAAATAAGAGTAATATTTGGATACTTTACTAACTATGATATCAAATGTGAATAAAATATGTGATCATTCATCTTTGTCTCTTCAATTCCTAGAATGAGTTCTAGTTCGGTTCTATTCTAATCTAATATATAGAATAGAAGAAAAAGAAGGTTTAAAAAGAAAAAAAAACCCCCCCCCCGGAAGAGGGAGAAAAAAAAAAAAATTATCAAAAAATAAAAAAATTAAAATTTTAGAAATTAAGAATGTACACAAGGGTTTGTACTTGGGGGGAGGGTGGAGGGAGGGGTATTGTAGAGACACCCAGAAGGGGTACGAGGTCGGGGTTCGTACGACATAGGACGTAGTCTGTATCTGACCACTAAGTTAAGAATGTACTATCATATGTACAAAGTTACGGTAAGAGGGTTTAGTAGGGTAGGAGAGGGAGAGGGAGACTCAGGTTTTCGGGCAATATGTGTCGACACAGAAAAAAGGACAGAACGTATGTCCCAACAGTAACGGTAGAAAGATTTAAGGTATATATACACAATCATATGACATAACCACAAAAAGAAAGACCGAATGAAGTGAGACATATTAGCCGAGGTCAAAGTAGGTAGAGTAGTCTTGACTAAGTTTACTTAAGAAAAATTGCCGACTCATTATGAGGTAACACATATACATGGTGTCGAAAGAATAGGTAAGTAGACGACTACCTGTAGATCCAACAAAGGTACAGGACCGATAATATTTGTCACGACGCTACTTGTAACCCCATGTACACAGAGAAAGTTAAGACCAAAGGAGCCACACATACGGGTCGTCACCCTAACGACCCAGTATTCCATCAAGATAAACGTTAAAAAATTCCTTAGAGGTGTGACAAGAGGTATCACCGACATGCTCAAACGTAAGGGTGGTTGTCACATCGTCCCAAGGGAAAAGAGGTGTGGGAGACGAAAACTTATATGATAGATCCAACCAGTAGTGAAAGGAAGGTTCCTCATTCGCAGAAAATTAAAGTACCGACGTCACTAAAACCTCAGAGGGTTTTATTTCAGACTGTGCCAAGGTTTACAAAGGGGTAAATAAAGGGTACTTCACTACCCTGACCTACGGTACTAGAAGCAAAAGACTTACAACTCGAAATTCGGTTGAAAAAGTGAGACGTGAAAGTGAAAGTAGTTCTCCGAAAAATCAAGGAGAAGCGAAAGACGGTATTCCCACCACAGTAGACGTATAGACTCCAATAACTATAAAGAGGGTCGTTAGAACTAAGGTCGAACACAAAGAAGGTCGGGTCGCAAAGAGTACTACATGAGACGTATATTCAATTTATTCGTCCCATTGTTATATGTCGGAACTGCATGAGGAAAAGGATAAACCTTGGTCAGACAACAGGGTACAGTCCATTTTTATTTTTAATTATAGTTACATAAAACTATAAACCCTAGTATAAACAATGTATTTTAATATATCGGATTCGTCATTCTCAATTATTTAACAAAAGAAAGTATAACGAGGTATACATCGTCGTATACATCTATATACTTGACTACTTAGTTCAACTTTTTCTACCTCCAACTTCTTCCTGTTCATAAATTCAAAATTATAAACCCATTGAAGTCACTTACCATACAGTTTTAAAGAATATATAAACGATGAAGACTTAGATTTTAATATATTTTAATCTATTTGTATATTAAAAGACGACTTAAGGTAAGTGTCACCGATCGGAAGGACATATCAACTATTAGAACGAAATACTTCATTATATAGTCAAAACAAATACCCTGGGGTCGTACAGATAAATCTTATACTAAATAAATATCTCTAAAATACATAAAGAAGACGACGACTCTGACGACCATCCACCCCCTCCAAGGACGAAAGCGAGAGTCAACCCTACTGAGTGAAACCGAAAGGACCACCGAGTCTACCATTTCTTGACCGGGACGTTACATCCTCTGGTCCTAAGTTAGGGACCCAGTCCTTCTAGGGAACGTCTCCCTTACCGTTGTGTAAGGTCATAAGAACGGACCTCTTAAGTTGCCTGTCTCCTCGGACCACCCTATAACAGATACCCCAGCGTCTCAGTCTGTACTGACTAGTTGTTTGTGTGTGTAAGGTGTCCTACTACTGAGTCTCCGAACCGACGACGACGACGATTCAGTGAAGTCAGTACAGGCTGAGACGCTGGGGTCTCTGCCGTCGGATGGTCCGAGGGGGTAGGGACCCTAAGAGGTCCGTTCTTGTGACCTAACCCAACGGTAAAGGAAGAGGTTATGTACTTTCACTTTTCACTTTCACTTCAGCGAGTCAGTACAGGCTGAGAATCGCTGGGGTACCTGATTTCGGATGGTCCGAGGAGGCAGGTACCCTAAAAGGTCCGTTCTCATGACCTCACCCCACGGTAACGGAAGAGACGTCTCCGAACCGATCTCGATGAGTTTTGAGACAGATGAAGAACGGAGTACGAGTCTAAAAATAACGAACAACAAACAAACAAATAGACCCTCAACCCCTCCTTTCAAGTGACCGTTAGAGGAAAGTAACTTTGGTCGTTGGGAAGTCTCGTACAGGATATGTATCTATGTAGAACCTCTTCCCCACCAGAGTGTAGAGTACACACGTACAAAAGATTCAGTGAAATCAGTACAGGTTGAGAAACGTTCGGGTACCTGATATCAGGAGGTCGGAGGAGACAGGTACCTTAAGAGGTCTGTCCTTATGAACTCACCTAACAGTACGGGAAGAGATCCCCTAGAAGGGTTGGGTCCCTAACTTGGACACAGATAATATAGAGGACGAAACCGTCCGTCCAAGAAATGGATCGTGGTGGACCCTTCGGGGGAGTATAGAGTATGTGTTGACATTAAGACGTTCGTCTTCGTATTATAAATAATTCACTTAAAATAAGTAAAATAGTTACCCTTTCTGTTCAAATTTTCAAACCATCACCGGTTAAATTGGCTACAGAACCGTTATGTCCGAAAGACCATTATATCAATCTGTCACCTGTCTTTTACAACCGTTACATAGTACGAAGTTTTAAGTATAATATGGTGTATCTTGAATAAGAACTTAAATTAATAAGTTAAAATCTTAAATAGTTTCAAATACATAATCTTAACCGATAATTCTTTCATTTTAATAAATTGTGATTCTTCAATTCTACTCCAGTAGACCTACTCGGAGCAGGTTCTTGACTACAGGAATGTTTCCCTTTTATCCATCCTGAGGTACATCTCCGACCCTACTACAAAGACGTTTGGTCCTTTACGATTGCTAACGGTTGTTTGATGGTCTTCGACCCACTTTTCGTACCTTGTAACAGAGAGTGTAAGACACCTTCCGTAATCCGGACGATCACGGAGTTAAGACCGGAAGTCTTGACACTTTATTACTTGAAGGAAATTCGGTAAATCAAACACTATGAAACAAAAACATCGGGATCTTTTCATTATAGGATCCTTAATTCCTTTGTCACAAGTTATCAATGAAATTACTAAAAAAACGAACCACCATTGGATTACATGACCTACTAATAATCAATAAATGAGGACTATTTTATAATTAATACAGTCCAGAAAAACCTTTTTTCAACCTGATAAAAAGTAAAAAAATCGTATACTTCAGTGGGTTTATTCTATATAAATAAAAAAGAAAAAAAAGAAAAAATTAAAAAATTTAAAATTTTAGAAATTAAGAATGTACGCAAGGGTTTGTACTTGGGGGGAGGGTGGTGGGAGGGGTGTTGTAGAGAGACCCAGTAGGGGTACGTTGTCGGGGTTCGTACGACGTGGGATGCAGTCTGTACCTGACCGCTAAGTTAAGAATGTACTATCATATGTACAATCTTAAGGGTAAGAGGGTTTAGTAGGGTGGGAGAGGGAGAGGGAGACTCAGGTTTTCAGGCAATATGTGTCGACACAGAAAAAAGGACAGAACGTATGTCCCAGTAGTAACGGTAAAAGGATTTAAGGTATATATACACAATCATATGACATAACCACAAAAAGAAAGACCGAATGAAGTGAGACATATTAACCGAGGTCAAAGTAGGTAGAGTAGTCTTGACTAAGTTTACTTAAGAAAAATTGCCGACTCATTATGAGGTAACACATATACATGGTGTCGAAAGAATAGGTAAGTAGACGACTACCTGTAGATCCAACAAAGGTACAGGACCGATAATATTTGTCACGACGCTACTTGTAACCCCATGTACACAGAGAAAGTTAAGACCAAAGGAGCCACACATACGGGTCGTCACCCTAACGACCCGGTATTCCATCAAGATAAACTTTAAAAAATTCCTTAGAGGTGTGACAAGAGGTATCACCGACATGCTCAAACGTAAGGGTGGTTGTCACATCCTCCCAAGGGAAAAGAGGTGTGGGAGAGGTCGTAAATAACGAACGTCTAAAAACCTAGCGTCGGTAAGACTGACCACACTTCACCATGGAGTAACACCAAAACTAAACGTAAAGAGATTATTACTCACTACAACTCGTAGAAAAGTACACAAACAATCGGTTTAAGAAACCTCTTTACAGATAAATCAAGAAACCGGGTAAAAAACTAACCCAGCAAATAAAAAGACCTTAACTCGACGTATTCAACGAACATATGAACATATAAAAACTCTAATCAACAAACAGTCAACGAAGTAAACGATAATAAAAGAGGGTAAGTCTTCCGACAGAAAAGTGGAACGAATATAAAAGGAAACAACACGTCTTCGAAAATTAAAATTAATCTAGGGTAAACAAATAAAAACGAAAATAAAGGTCTTAAGACCCTCCACCTAGTATCTCCTAGGACGACACTAAATACAGACTCTCACAAAACGGATACAAGAGGAGATCCTCAAAATATCAAAGACTAGAATGTAAATCTAGAAATTAGGTAAAACTCAAAAAAAAACATATGCCACAATCGTTCACTAGATCAAAGTAAGAAAATGTTCACCAACTGGTCAAAAGGGTCGTGGTGAACAATTTCTCTAACAGAAATGAGGTAACATATAAGAACGGAGGAAACAGTTTCTATTCCACAGGTATACACACACCTAAATAGAGACCCGAAAGATAAAACAAGGTAACTAGATATACAGATAGAAACACGGTCATGGTATGACAGAACTAGTTCTTCGTTTCTTTCTTATTAGTTTAGTTATTTTAATCTTTACTTTTACCTCTCTAGTGTTGTCTGTTGTGTCTTTATGTTTCCTAGTATTCTCTGATGATAGTCGGTTTAGAACTTTAATAAACAAGATCAAGACACTTTTTA
>SJYO01018169.1:40102006-40202597 GCA_006410555.1 Capra ibex | reverse complement strand
TTTCCTTAGGTTTAACCTTTTCTTCTTCATTTTGAGAGTGACAAACGTCTACTGTACTAGGAGATGTACCTTTTGGGATTTCTGAGGTGGTCTTTTAATGATCTCGATTAGTTACTTATATCATTTCAACGTCCTATATTTTAGTTGTGTGTCTTTAGGGAACGTAAGGATATGTGCTTATTACTCTTTCATCTTTTTCTTTAATTCCTTTGTTAAGGTAAGTGGTAACGTTGCTTTTCTTATTTTATGAATCCTTATATAGATGGATTTCTTTGATTTCTGGATATATATCTTTTGATATTTTGTGACTACTTTCTTTAGTTTCTCCTGTGATTATCTACCTCTTTATATGGTACAAGTACCTAGCCTTCTTAGTTATATCACTTTTACTCATATGATGGGTTTCGTTAAATGTTTAAGTTACGTTAGGGATAGTTCGATGGTCGGTGTAAAAAGTGTCTTGATCTTGTTTATTAAAGTTCTAAACATACCTTTATGTTTTTTGGAGCTTATCGGTTTCGTTAGAACTCTTTCTTCTTACCTTGACCTCCTTAGTTGAACGGACTGAAGTCCGAGATGATGTTTCGGTGTCAGTAGTTCTATATAAATATACATATAAAACGTATCACAATTTAAAATTTTAAAATAGACTAGTCGAGACAGTACAATTTATCTCAAGTAACATTTACGATAATTTGGACGTGAAATACTTTTGTCTGTTAATATTAATACTTTACGTACTTGGTTGAATAAACTAACCATCTAATACAATTTTCGTATAGTGTATGAGAGATGGAGTATTTGATAAACGTAAAGACCTCTTAGCAAACGGATCTATGAATCCGTCATACCGCTATGTACGAGAAGACTTAAAACGTTCATTTAAGTGGATACGGTGTGAAACAGAATACCTTCCTTAGATTCCTTAAACTAAAAAGGACGTTGATCTATTGTATTTAAAACACATTTTCATCGTCTTGGTAGAAAGACAAATTCACGGACTTTTCCGTCGAAAGTCTTCAAGTAATAAAATGGGAAAGGTCAAACCTCTTCCGTTACCGTGGGGTGAGGTCATGAGAACGGACCTTTTGAGGTACCTACCTCCTCGGACTATCCGACGTCAGGTACCCCAGCGATTCTCAGCCCGTGCTGAAGTCGCTGAAGTGAAAGTGAAAAGTCAAAGTACGTAACCTCTTCCTTTACCGTGGGGTGAGGTCATAAGAACGGACCTCTTAGGGTCCCTGCCTCCTAGGACCACCCGACGGTAGATACCCCAGTGTGTCTCAGCCTGTGCTGACTTCGTTAAATCGTCGTCGTCGTCGTCCTTTTTTTAATTGAAATTGACACAGGAAATCTTGTCTTGTTTCCCCTCTATCAATATTGTTATACTCTATAATTCATCTTAATGAAGTACGACCTTATGCGGAAACTAAAAAAAAGAAAAAAAAAAAAAACCTGGTCGACTCACATATCTTCTGAGTTACCCTTATGACGATACTCGAAAGTGTCACAGATAGTCTCTTCCTATACACTGTTCTATCATAATTCTCTCTTTTTGTAGTATCGTAAAAAAGTGTAAGTAAAATAGTTTTTATTATTTGTCACGGATAATACTTTTGAAATGATTACAAAGTGAATACCTAACGGGGACCTCGGGAAGTATCTAGACAGTCAGTCTCTCGGTACATAGTGTATCATGTCCTTTAAAAGATTTCCTTCGTACCGTCTAATGGTTTTTCAAAGACTGGCTGAATGGATACAAAAACAAGACCCCTATATATGCTGCCTACAAGAGACACACCTCAAAACAAGGGACACATACTGACTGAAAGTGAAGGGCTGGAAAAAGATATTCCATGCAAATAGAGACCAAAAGAAAGCAGGAGTGGCAATACTCATATCTGATAAAATAGACTTTAAAACAAAGGCTATGAAAAGAGACAAAGAAGGCCACTACATAATGATCAAAGGAGCAATCCAAGGAGAAGATTTAACAATTATAAATATATATGCACCCAACATAGGAGCACCACAATATGTAAGACAAATGCTAACAAGCATGAAAGGGGAAATTAACAATAACGCAATAATAGTGGAGACTTTAATACCCCACTCACACCTATGGACAGATCAACTAAAAAGAAAATTAAAGAAACACAAACTTTAAATGATACAATAGACCAGTTAGACCTAATTGATATCTATAGGACATTTCACCCCAAAACAATGAATTTCACCTTTTTCTCAAGTGCTCACGGAACCTTCTCCAGGANTCAAGTGCTCATGGAACCTTCTCCAGGATAGATCACATCCTGGGCCATAAATCTAAACTTGATAAATTCAAAAAAATCGAAATCATTCCAAGCATCTTTTCTGACCATAATGCATTAAGATTAGATCTCAATTACAGGAGAAAAACTATTAAAAATTCCAACATATGGAGGTTGAACAACACACTTCTGAATAACCAACAAATCACAGAAGAAATCAAAAAAGAAATCAAAATATGCATAGAAACAAATGAAAATGAAAACACAACAACCCAAAACCTGTGGGACACTATAAAAGCAATGCTAAGAGGAAAGTTCATAGCACTACAGGCATACCTCAAGAAACAAGAAAAAGTCAAATAAATAACCTAACTCTACACCTAAAGCCACTAGAAAAAAAGAAATGAAACACCCCAGTGNTAGGGCAGAAATAAATGCAAAAGAAACAAAAGAGACCATAGCAAAAATCAACAAAGCCAAAAGCTGGTTCTTTGAAAGGATAAATCAAATTGACAAACCATTAGCCAGACTCATCAAGAAACAAAGAGAGAAAACTTAGAAAAGGTTACTCAGTTGAGAAGCGTACTCCACCGGTTTCATAACCTCAAAGTCGAAATCGTAGTCAGGAAGGTTTCTTGTGGGTCCTGACTAGAGGAAATCCTACCTGACCAACTTAGAGGAACGTCAGGTTCCCTGAGAGTACTCAGAAGAGATTGTGGTGTCAAGTTTTCGTAGCTAAGAAGCCGCGAGTCCGAAGAAGTGTCAGGTTGAGAGTGTAGGTATGTACTGGTGTCCTTTTTGGTATCGGAACTGATCTACCTGGAAACAACCGTTTCATTACAGAGACGAAAATTTATATGATAGATCCAACCAGTATTGAAAAGAAGGTTCCTCATTCGCAGAAAATTAAAGTACCGACGTCAGTGGTAGACGTCACTAAACCCTCGGGGTTCTTTATTTCAGACTGTGACAAAGGTGACAAAGGGGTAGATAAAGGGTACTTCACTACCCTGGTCTACGGTATTAGAAGTGAAAGACTTACAACTCGAATTTCGGTTGGAGAAGTGAGAGGAGAAAGTGAAAGTAGTTCTCCGAAAAATCAAGGAGAAGTGAAAGACGGCATTCCCACCATAGTAGACGTTTAGACTCCTATAACTATAAAGAGGGTCGTTAGAACTAAGGTCAAACACGAAGAAGGTCGGGTCGTAAAGAGTACTACATGAGACGTATATTCAATTTATTCGTCCCACTGTCATATGTCGGAACTGTATGAGGAAAAGGATAAACCTTAGTCAGACCACAAGGTACAGGTCAAGATTGACAACGAAGGACTGGACGTATATCCAAAGAGTTCCCCGTCCAGTCCACCAGACCATAAGGGTAGAGGAAGCCTTAAAAGGTGTCAAATAACACTAGGTGTGTCAGTCTCCAAAACCGTATCAGTTCTTTCGTCTTTATCTACAAAAAGACCTTGAGAGAAGGAAAAAGGTACTTTGTCCCCCCAACGTTTTTCAGTTTGTCCTGACTCGATGTGTGAAAGTGAAAGGATTTCCCTTATTTGAGTCTTGAGTCATCTGAGTCCTGAGTTCCAGTAGTAAAGTGTGGTTTGACATTCTGTAAGGGTACGAGGACGAAGGTAGCACCGTAAAATTGTCGAGGAAGTCATTTATCTAACATAAGAGTCATTCTAAGATATAACTAAAAGTAACTTATTTAATATATATTCTACCGTATTTATAAAATTAACGAAATATATGAAATCCTATTAGAGTCTGTGTTTATAAATATAAGTTTTTGTAAGGAATGTGTCAGATAAAGAAGAGAAAGACGTACACCCTCCCACGATCATTAAGTACGGTTCAAACAATATAATTTTTTCTTCAAAGTGACAAAAATACTAAACATCTTTATTAACATGTATACATATGTATCGGTTCCGGACATGTATATCGACTAATTTACCAAAACAATCGGTCAGGTAAAAATTTTTTAGTTAGTATAACCATAGATCCATCTCTCATAACAGTCTCTTCCGTTACCGTGGGGTAAGGTCATGAGAACGGACCTTTTAGGGTACCTGTCTCTTCGGACCATCCGACGTCAGGTATCCCAGTGACTCTCAACCTGTACTGAGTCACTGAAGTGAAAGTGAAAAGTGAAAGTACGTAACCTCTTCTTTTACCGTTGGGTGAGGTCACAAGAACGGACCTCTTAGGGTCCCTACCGTCTCGGACCAGTCGACGGCAGATACCCCAAAGTGTCTCAGTCTGTGTGACTTCACTGAATCGTCGTCTCTCATAACACCCGAAGGGACCACCGAGTCGACCATTTCTTAGGTGGACGTTACGTCCTCTTGGGTCAAACTAAGGACCCAACCCTTCTTGGACACCTCCTCCCGTACCGTAGGATGAGGTCATAAGAACGGACCTCTTAAGATTACCTGTCTCCTCGGACCGTCCGATCAGGTACCCCAATGTTTCTCAGCTTGTACTGACTTGTTGATTCGTTTCTCTTACGACATATTGAAGTGTCAGTATCTTACCAATTAATCGGGGAGAAATAGGGTCGGAGATCAAACTAGTGAATAAACTTAGAGAAAATAAGGGGTAGAGAGCCGGTCTTTGTTGAGAATTTACAGAAGTTATTGAGAAGTCTGATCCCTGAAGGGACCACCAAGTCACCAATTCTGAGACGAAGATGACGTCCCCTACACTCAAATTAGGGACTAATCTCTTGATTCTACAGTGTAGGGTGTGTCGTACCGGTTTTTTCTTTTTGTGGAAGATCGTGATTTAATTATTCTAAATAAATCGGAAACTGTGGGACCTGTATCAAGGTTAAAATCTAGGGGGTCGACGAAGTATCTAAATAAAGAATTGAAGATTGGAGTTTGGAGTCGCTGTTTTTCATATTTATGTTTGTAATAAAGGACATGGTACATGTCTACAAAGGGTGTCCTTACTAATAAATCGGGATAAACGTACAAATAAGTAGATGAAAATAAATAATCGACATTGAGAAACTCTTAGAATAAAAAGAAATGTTGGACTTTGTATTATTATTACGTTAGTAGTATACGACTCCATTAATCGATTAATTATTTTTGTGTTTTAATAAAACATAAAACTGTAATAACAAGTGTATAAGAGACTTAAGACGGGAAGTAAATGGGGTACAGTGGGGAAAGACGACTGAATTATCCTATAAATAATAAAGAGAATACTTGGGTAATAGTAAAAGGTAAGATAACTGGTACAAGAGAAATTTTGAAAACCATAAGAGAAGAGGTAACATATCTGAGAAGATTCCTAAGAATAAAGAAATACACTCGACTAAATCTTGAGATATTCGACTTATGTTGGGACAGAGACACAGAGATCTCGTTTAGTGATAAAAGAATGTTGGAAAGTTCTCAACGTTAACTTTTAGAACCAAAGATAAAGAAAAATAAGTACACTAAGAAAGGTGAAATTATATTATACGTGTCCTCTATAAGACCTAGTCTTTATTTAAATATAATTAATGAAGTGTCATCCCTTAACACAACATGGGGAACGGGTCACGAATGAGGACCCATCATGTTCTTGTCAGTACGGTCTATAGGATATACTACACTGTTCATAAAGTGACCCCTTCTGTTTTCTCCTAAAAAAAAAAGAGGAAACAAATACTTCTCCTTCCTTCGTTCGGAGGAACTTTTATATATTCCAGTCTCAATAAATGACTACACATTTATTTTATTCACGTCGTCGGACTATCAAGTCCAGAAAACAAACTCTCGTTCTCTATAGGGATAAATACGTATTTCAAAACCCTAAAATAGGGAAAATTGTACATTTAAGGATCCCTCGACCGAGAGACCAGTAAAATTGGGGAATCTTGAATTAAGACTCTGGGATCAGACTTGACATTGGTAAACAGAAAAGTCCCTCCATTCCCTAAATTAATGGGAGTTCAGTAGTTACATTTAGTCATCTGTTTATTACGTCCTCTGGGTCCAAGTTAGGGACCCAATCCTTCTGGTGGACCTCTTCCTTTACAGATGGGTGATGTCATAAGAACGGCCCTCTTAAGGTACCTGTCTCCTCGGACGACCCCACGTCTGGTAGGTCAGTGTTTCTTAGTGTGTCATGACTTACTGATTGTGAAAGTGTTAAGAGTACAACGTACTCCTCAGAGTCCTCAGATCCTGAAAAGACCTCGTGACTCTCTAGATCCCTCCAAAATAAAGAGATACGATTCCCTAATTCTTTAAGTCATGTGAAAGTCAGTTCTTAACGATCGTTTAGTGTGATAACTATATATTGTACAAGAAGTTTTATACTGGTATTTATACTGTAGTATTTTAACCATCATTATCGTTTGAATTTTAATGTTAAAATTTTATATCTTTTCAATTTATAAAAAACAGATATAAACCGTCGACGTAACGATCAAGTCAAGTCAAGTCACCTAGTCAGCACAGGCTGAGAAACACTGGGGTACTTAGGGTCGTACGGTCCGGAGGGACAGGTAGTTGTTGTGGGCCTCAAGTGAGTCTGAGTGCAGGTAGCTCAGGCACTATGGTAGGTCGGTAGAGTAGGAGACAGCAGGGGAAGAGGAGGACGGGGATTAGGGAGGGTCGTAGTCTCATAAAAGGTTACTCAGTTGAGAAGCGTAGTCCACCGGTTTCATAACCTCAAAGTCGGAGTCGTAGTAAGGAAGGTTTCTTTAGGGTTCCGACTAGAGGAAGTCTTACCTGACCAACCTAGAGGAACGTCAGGTTCCCTGTAAGTTCTCAGAAGAGGTTGTGGTGTCAAGTTTTCGTAGTCAAGAAGCCACGAGTCGGAAGAAGTGTCAGGTTGAGAGTGTAGGTATGTACTGGTGTCCTTTTTGGTATCGGAACTGATCTACCTGGAATCAGTCGTTTCATTACAGAGACGAAAACTTATACGATAGATCCAACCAGTAGTGAAAAGAAGGTCCCTCATTCATAGAAAATTAAAGTACCGACGTCAGTGGTTGACGTCACTAGAACCTCGGGTTTTATTATTTTAGACTGTTAGAAAGGTGACAAAGGGGTAGATAAAGGGTACTTCACTACCCTGACCTACGGTACTAGAAGCAAAAGACTTACAACTCGAAATACGGTTGAAAAAGTGAGAGGAGAAAGTGAAAGTAGTTCTCCGAAAAATCAAGGAGAAGTGAAAGACGGTATTCCCACCACAGTAGACGTATATACTTCAATAACTATAAAGAGGACCGTTAGAACTAAGGTCGAACACAAAGAAGGTCAGGTCACAAAGAGTACTACATGAGACGTATCTTCAATTTATTCGTCCCACTGTTATATGTCGGAACTGTATGAGGAAAAGGATAAACCTTGGTCAGACAACAGGGTACAGGTCAAGATTGACAACGAAGGACTGGACGTATGTCTAAAAAGTTCTCCGTCCAGTCCTCCAGACCATAAGGGTAGAGGAAACCTTAAAAGGTGTCAAATAACACTAGGTGTGTCAGTTTCCGAAACCGTATCAGTTCTTTCGTCTTTATATACAAAAAGACCTTGAGAGAACGAAAAAGGTGCTAGGTCGTCTACAACAGTTAAACTAGAGACCAAGGAGACGGAAAAGATTTTGGTCGAACTTGTCGATCTTCAAATGTCAAGTACATAACGACTTCGACCCGAACCTCTTAAAACTCGTAATGAAATGATCGATCGTACACTCTACTCACGTTAACACACCATCAAACTCGTAAGAAACCGTAACGGAAAGAAACCCTAACCTTACTTTTGACTGGAAAAGGTCAGGACACCGGTGACGACTCACAAGGTTTAAACGACCGTATAACTCACGTCACGAAAGTGTGATAGTAGAAAGTCCTAAACTTTATCGAGTTGACCTTAAGGTAGTGGGTTCATGTAACGATTCATGATCAGGATGTTCCTACTGAGATTCACATACTAGGAGATTCTGTCGAAACCAAAAAGGTCATTAGTACATACTTACACTCTCAACCTGACACTTCTTTCGACTCACGGCTTCTTAACTACGAAAACTTGACACCACAACCTCTTCTGAGAACCCTCAGGTAACCTGACGTTCCTCTAGGTTGGTCAGGTAGGATTTCTAGTCAGGACCCACAAGAAACCTTCCTGACTACGATTTCGACTTTGAGGTTATGAACCTGGTGGAGTACGTTTCTCAACTGAGTAACCTTTTCTGAAACTACGACCCTCCCTAACCCCCCTCCTTCTCTTCCCCTACTGTCTCCTACTCTACCGACCTACCGTAATGGCTGAGCTACCTGCACTCAGACTCACTTGAGACCCTCTACCACTACCTGTCCCTCCGGACAGTACGACGTTAAGTACCGCAGCGTTTGTCAACCTGTGCTGACTCGCTGACTTGACTTGACTTGACTTCTGCCGAGTGAGGTCATAAGAACGGACCTTTTAAGGTACCAGTCTCCTCGGACCACCCGATTTAGGTGCCCCAGTTTTATCAATTTGCACTGAATCACTGATTCGTGTGCGTGTGTGTTCTGTCGAATCGTCTCGAAATCCGAGAGAAAGAATGGATTTTTCTTAGGAAGTAGATGACTTTAGGGTACTTAAGAAAGAGATAAAAACAAAAATAAAAATTTCGTACGAGTAGAACATAATTAACTAAATAGGAAAGAGAACTAAAGACAATAACTCTACGAAGGACTGAAAACTAGTATTCACGTGTAAGAACTTTACGTATGTAAGTCAGAACTTAAAATTTTATTTTGATTACTCTCTTGACTTAACGAAGTAGTAGAATAGAGAAATTAGAACAAGTTATTGTAAAAGGTGGGAAAGATTGTCGTGAGGATAAAATAAGTTATAGAAGTCTTGAGTTTAATCATTCTCTTTTGAAACTACAATCGAAAGAAAACTGTCTTCTAGTGACTCGTACTAAAACAGACGTACGGAGGGTGACGTATAACTTTGTGGTAAAATAAATGTAAAATAACAATACACTGGATTTGTTTAAAAGGACGTTCTTATTGTCGGACTCCCAACGTAACTAGAAAATAAGTCAGAGTCGAAAAACAAACAAAAGAAATAATTATTATAAAAATCAGATCTTTACAGGTAACAAAGGAAAAACAACGGAGACAAAGAGAGGACTCCAAACTCTCAGAAAACACTCTAAACGGAAGTGACTTGTTACAAGTTAACTTTTATCGATGTTTCCTACAAAATTCTGTAACAGACAATCACAGTTGTAGAACAAAGACTACTTTATCGAGTTAATCTTAAAAATCTGTTAATCTAAAACCTGGGTCTATTGTAAGAAACGAGAACTCTTACACAGTTTGAAAAACAAACAAAAATAAAGTCAATTAAAACGAAGACAGGAACTATGATTTTTCCAATTCAACACCTCTCAGACCTAGGACGATAAAAAGAAACAGTCGTAAAAAAAGGGAATTTAAGTCGTTCTTTATACACCGATCTAAATTTAACACTTGAAATAGCACTTGTCGTAGAGACCAGAGTTAAGTCTGGGACAAGGAAATCGACCCGACCAAACTTAGAAAAAATGGATCCAAGTTCCAAGTCATACAACTAACTTTCTTTTTTTTTAACGTGTTGTACTCTCGAAACTCGAAGTCAAAATAACCCACTTAATAACTCCTGATATTCGTTCCTCTTTCGGAGAGTCTATCGAGACTCCTTGACGAGACTTCCCAGTCATCTATAGACTAAAACCACTTCCACGATACACGTTGTTGGTACGTAGAGACATCTCCAATGACGATCAGTGGTCCTCTTCTACTGAGGTAAGTACTAACATCACAAAAAGATCCATACTTTTACATATTCTTTAACCCAAGTATTTTAAAAGAGGACGTATGTATATTAATAGACTTCCGGACAAGACGGTAAAAGACGGTCTCGTGTCGAATAAGTAAAGACAGGACTTGTGGAGAGTCTCCCACACCTTTCAGTCGGTGACGTAATGTCCAATGAAATAAGAAAACCTTGTTCTACCACTTACTGTGACTGTCAAGAAATCAACAGTTTAGTTTTACACCTCCTGGTACCAAACCTCTTGGGAAGAAACCGTAAAAGGGAAGACTTTAATATTTGAAAAGTCACAAGAATCCATGAGTCGAAGAGAAAGACCAAACGGTCCTCTCTTTCTGACCAGAAGGGTGACACATGGGTCGTCCATGACATATGTGACGTACCCAACGAGGAGGACCAAGATCTATTTCCCGGTGTCTCTGTACGTCCCTAAACAACTGAAAGGGAAGACAAGTGTTTAACGTACACGTAGGACATAGAGTCAGAAAGACGAAGACACTAAATAGACAATAGACGAAAAAGACCCAAAAAACAACAACAACAACAAACAAGTAAACAAAATATCATTAAAAGTATGGTCAACCGAAAATCAGGTAGTATAGTCCTTAGTCTTAGGTATGAACAATAACTCTTTCAGTTGTGAAATTAGGAAAAAAGTACCCTTTTCATATGAGCTTTGTAAAATTTCCAAAAAATTCTTAAAGGTTTAATAACACAACCTGTCTTTTCATATTCGTTACTAACGAACGTCGATTCTTACTAATACTGTCGTTATAAAAATTAAATCAACGAACGGGACTTTATGTCATATCATACACCAGTTCATCAATATGTGGACACTCCTTCGTCTGTAGATTCTGAGTGTGACCCTATTTGAGTAAAACTAACTTCTATTAGTTGGAAAATGTATGAGTAAAAGAAGTAGATATTTTATGTTTATTTTAAAAGGTGGATTATCTAAGGATATTTTACTCTTGTATAAATTTAATACATTTTTTCAAAGACTTTGTCTTGTTTATCAATTTTACGAATAAGGAATAGGTCATTGTAGGTAAGTGGAAGTCCCTCGTATCATGACCTCGATGGGGTACGGACTCCAGTCCCGCCGCCGACTCTCCTCGTTAGGATACAGGTTCCTCCCCACCGACACGCCCACACCCTTCCGATTCTCCTCGATGAGGTGGAAGTTCCAGTCCTCCCTGTCGGTACTTCTTTATGGGAACAGTTTTCATTGCTCGTCACCGACGTGAAACGACCTCGTCGGTACTTCTCTATGGGACACAGGTTCCATTCTCTTTGACTTCTTTCTACTATCTACAACGTTCTCTCGTAGTCTCCCGTCTGTGTAACTTTGGTATTAGTGTCTTTTGATCAGTTAGACTAGTGTACTAGGTGTCGAAACAGATTGAGTCACTTTGATTCGGTACGGTACACTTCGGTGGGTTCCGTCCGTCCAGTACCACCTCTCCAGACTGTCTTACACCAGGTGACCTCTTCCCTTACTGTTAGGTGAAGTCATAAGAACGGAACTCTTGGGGTACTTGTCATACTTTTCCGTCTTACTGTCCTGTGACTTTCTCCTTGAGGGGTTAAACCATCCACGGGTT
Source organism: Capra ibex (assembly GCA_006410555.1). Lineage (NCBI taxonomy): Eukaryota > Metazoa > Chordata > Mammalia > Artiodactyla > Bovidae > Capra > Capra ibex. Next base: position 40,190,898 of record SJYO01018169.1, on the reverse strand, counting down.
ATACGATGACCTCTAGTCACCTATTTATTGAGGTCTTTCTTACTTCCCTACCTCGGTTTCGTTTTTGTTGTGGGTCGTCACCTACACTGACCACTATCTTCGTTCCAGGCTACGACATTTCTCGTTATGACAGTCCAGGTACTTATATCCGTTTAACCTTCATCAGTTTGTCCTCTACCGTTCTCACTTGTAGTTGTAAGATCCTTAGTCGCTTGATTTTACCTGACCTTACCCACTTAAATTGAGTCTACTGTAATATAGATGATAACACTCATTCTTAGGAAATCTTCTTTACCTCATCGGTAGTACCAGTTGTTTTCTCAGGTGTCACGTCATGAACCTACATTAGAGTTTTTGCTGCATTACTAGAGACAAGCAAAGGTTCCGTTTGGCAAGTTATAATACCAATAGGTTCGGATACGGGGTTTGTCATTACGACTTCTTCGACTTAAACTTGCCAAGATACTTCTGGATACTCTGGAAATTCTTGATTGTGGGGTTTTTCTACAGGAAAAGTAATATCCCCTGACCTTACGTTTTCATCCTTCAGTCCTTTGTGGACCCCATTATCCGTTTAAACCGGAACCTTATACCTTACTTCGTCCCGTGTCCGATTGTCTCAAAACGGATCTCTTACGTGACCAGTTTCGTTTGTGGGGGAAGGTTGTTGTGTTCTCTTCTGAGATGTGCACATGTAGTGGTCTACCAGTTGTGACTTTAGTCTAACTAATGTAAGAAACGTCGGTTTCTACCTCTTCGAGATATGTCAGTCGTTTTTATTCTTGTCCTCGACTGACACCGAGTCTAGTACTTGAGGAATACCGGTTTAAGTCTGACTTTAACTTCTTTCATCCCTTTTCGTGATCCTGTAAGCCCATACTGGATTTAGTTTAGGGAATACGAATATGTCACCTTCACTCTTTATCTAAATTCTCTGATCTGGACTATCTATCTCACGGACTACTTGATACCTGACTCCAAACACTGTGACATGTCCTCTGTCCCTAGTTCTGGTAGGGGTACCTTTTCTTTACGTTTTTTCGTTTTATCGACAGATCCCTCCGGAACGTTTATCGACACTTTTCTTTTCTTCGCTTTTCGTTTCCCCTTTTCCTTTCTATATTCGTAGACTTACCTCTCAAGATTTCTTATCGATCCTCTCTATTTCAGAAGAAGTTACCAATTACGTTTCTTTATCTCCTTTGATTGTCTTACCCTTTCTAATCTCTAGAGAAGTTCTTTCAATCTCTATGGTTCCCTTGTAAAGTACGTTTCTACCCGAACTATTTCCTGTCTTTACCATACCTGGATTGTCTTCGTCTTCTATAATTCTTCTCCACCTTTCTTATGTGTCTTCTTCATATGTTTTTTCTAGAAGTACTGGTTCTTTAATGTTACCACACTAGTGAGTGGACCTCGGTCTGTAGGACTTTACACTTCAGTTCACCCGGAATCTTTCGTCGTGATGCTCGTTTAGATCACTTTCACTACCTTAAGGTCAACTCGACAAAGTTTAGAACTTTCTACTTCGACGTTTTCACGACGTGAGTTATACGGTCGTTTAAACCTTTTGAGTCGTCACCGGTGTCCTGACCTTTTCAGTCAAAAGTAAGGTTAGGGTTTCTTTCTGTTACGGTTTCTTACGAGTTTGACGGTGTGTTACCGTGAGTAAAGTGTGTGATCGTTTCATTACGAGTTTTAAGAGATTCGGTCCGAAGTCCTTATACACTTGGTACTTGAAGGTCTACAAGTTCGACCTAAATCTTTTCCGTCTCCTTGGTCTCTAGGTTAACTGTTGTAGGTGACCTAGTAGTTTTTTCCTTCTCTCAAGGTCTTTTTGTAGATAAAGACGAAATAACTGATACGGTTTCGGAAACTGACACACCTAGTGTTATTTGACACCTTTTAAGACTTCCTCTACCCTTATGGTCTGGTGGACTGGACGGAGAACTCTTTGGATATACGTCCAGTCCTTCGTTGTCAATCTTGACCTGTACCTTGTTGTCTGACCAAGGTTTATCCTTTTCCTCATGCAGTTCCGACATATAACAGTGGGACGAATAAATTGGATACGTCTTATGTAGTACTCTTTGCGACCCGACCTTGTTCGTGTTCGACCTTAGTTCTAACGACCCTTTTATAATTATTGGAGTCTATACGTCTACTGTAGTGGGAATACCGTCTTTAACTTCTCCTTGATTTTTCGGAGAACTTCTTTCACTTTCTCCTCTCACTTTTTCAACCGAATTTCGAGTTGTAAGTCTTTTACTTCTTTTTCCGTAGACCAGGGTAGTGAAGTACCCTTTATCTACCCCTTTGTCACCTTTGCCACAGTCTGAACTAAAAACCCCCCGAGGGTGTATTGACGTCTACTACTGACGTTGGTACTTTAAATTTCTGAGAATGAGGAACCTCCTTTTCACTACTGGTTGGATTTATCGTATAAGTTTTCGTCTCTGTAACGAAACCGTTGTTTCCAGACAGATCAGTTCCGATACCAAAAAGGACACCAGTACATACCTACACTCTCAACCTGACACTTCTTTCGACTCACGGCTTCTTAACTACGAAAACTTGACACCACAACCTCTTCTGAGAACTCCTAGGGAAACTAACGTTCTTCTAAGTTGGTCAGGTAGGATTTCTAGTCAGGATCCACAAGAAACCTTCCTGACTACGACTCCGACTTTGAGGTTATGAAACCGGTGCAGTACCCTTCTCAACTGAGTAACCTTTTCTGAGACTACGACCCTCCCTAACCCCCGTCCTCCTCTTCCCCTGTTCTCTCTTACTCTACCGACCTACCGTAGTGGTTGAGTTACCTGTACTCAAACTCACTTGAGACCCTTAACCACTACCTGTCTCTCCGGACCACACAACACCAAGTACCCCAGCGGATCTCAGCCTGTACTGACTCGTTGACTTCACTATATATATATACATATATACACACATGTATATACATATACACACATGTGCATACATATATATATATACATATATACATATATATACACACACTATATAAATATACATATATACACACCCCCCCCCCAAGTCATTTATGGATGGTTGAATCCCAGAAGGGATCACCGAGTCTGTTATATTCTTAGACAGACTTTACGTCCTCTGGGCCCAAGTTAGGGACTTAACCTTTCTAGGGGACCTCTTCCTTTACCGACCTTTAGGGGACCTCTTGTGTAATGGATGAGGACATAAGAACGGACCTCTTAAGGCACTTGTCTCCTAGAACCGACCGATGTCAGGTGACCCAGTGTTCCTTAGTCTGTGCTGACTCGTTGATTCGTCCTATAGTGAAAATCTCCACAACTTTTCGTGAAACATCGATAACATGTATAGTATTTTGTTTCGTTTTGGACAACTTAAATTCGTTAGATGTACATCCTTTATTCCCTCTTAATTAAAAGTGTGTGGGTAACATATAAAATATATACAACATACGTGTATTACGGTTCTTAGTTTTATAACAGTTAAACTTTAACATATACTTATCTGCCTCGGATAGTTTTGTCTCTCCTAATAAAATTCGGATAAAAGATTGGAGGCTATGTAAATATAATCTAAATTACCAGTAAAAAACCTTCCCCATCCGACAACTCTTTCTCTATCTTAATAAACCTTCCCCCAACTCCATAAATATATTAAATTCTCGAAACAAATAAAAGAAAAAAAAATTAAAAATTAAAAATTTAAAAAAAATTAAAATTTTAGAAATTAAGAATGTACGCAAGGGTTTGTACTAGTGGGGAGGGTGGAGGGAGGGGTATTGTAGAGAGACCCAGTAGGGGTACGTGGTCGGGGTTCGTACGACATAGGACGCAGTCTGTATCTGACCGCTAAGTTAAGAACGTACTATCATATGTACAATCTTACGGTAAGAGGGTTTAGTAGGGTGGGAGAGGGAGAGGGAGACTCAGGTTTTCAGGCAATATGTGTAGACACAGAAAAAAGGACAGAACGTATGTCCCAGCAGTAACGGTAGAAAGATTTAAGGTATATATACACAATCATATGACATAACCACAAAAAGAAAGACCGAATGAAGTGAGACATATTAGCCGAGGTCAAAGTAGGTAGAGTAGTCTTGACTAAGTTTACATAAGAAAAATTGCCGACTCATTATGAGGTAACACATATACATGGTGTCGAAAGAATAGGTAAGTAGACGACTACCTGTAGATCCAACAAAGGTACAGGACCGATAATATTTGTCACGACGCTACTTGTAACCCCATGTACACAGAGAAAGTTAAGACCAAAGGAGCCACACATACGGGTCTTCACCCTAACGACCCAGTATGCCATCAAGATAAACGTTGAAAAATTCCTTAGAGGTGTGACAAGAGGTATCACCGACATGCTCAAACGTGAGGGTGGTTGTCACATCCTCCCAAGGGAAAAGAGGTGTGGGAGAGGTCGTAAATAACGAACGTCTAAAAACCTAGCGTCGGTAAGACTGACCACACTTCACCATGGAGTAACACCAAAACTAAACGTAAAGAGATTATTACTCACTACAACTCGTAGAAAAGTACACAAACAATCGGTAGGCATACAGAAGAAACCTCTTTACAGATAAATCAAGAAATAAATAAAAGTATTCGTAAAAAAATAATGGAAGAGAGACTGGGTGTTACCACTTTAGAAAGATGAACAGTAAATGGACAGTCTTCTCTTCTAGATGAGAGGAGTTTATCGTATTAGAAGAACTTTTGTTTGTTTTTCTATTTTTATATTATAAGTTGAACTAATATCTTTATATTTTGACTAAAATTTATAACGTTTAAAATAAAGAAATTTTTTACTCCTACTCGTCTCCTAACATATATTTACACGAATCAGTACAGAGAAACGTCGGGGTGCCTAACATCGGGTGGTCCGACGAGACAGGTACCTTAAGACATCCGTTCTTATGGTCTCACCCAACGGTAAGGGAACAGGTCCCCTATAAGGGTTGGGTCTCTAACTTGGACGTAGAAAACGTCGAGGACGTAACCGTACTCCTTAGAAATGGTGACTCGGAGGACCATTCAGGAATAACATAAACTCCTAGTGAGGATTTGTGGGATCGTTTATCAAAACATGTTTAAGTCCCGGTTATTTCATAGTGTATATTTATGTCCCTTTTATTAGACAAAGAAAATAGTCTTTAGGATATTCACAATTTCCCGAAAAGACTACTATTTTACTTCGTAATACTTATCTACTCAAGTTCCCGAGGAAAATTAAAGGTTCCGGACCATGAAAAAGATTGAGATTTACACAGTAGTTCCAGTGGTCGTGGTCAGTGTTACAGACTGAATATCAACCACGAGTCAAGTCAAATCAAGTCAGTGAGTCAGCACAGGTTGACAAACGCCGGGGTACTTAACGTCGTGCGGTCCGGAGGGACAGGTAGTGGTTAAGGGCCCCTCAAGTGTGTTTGAGTGCAAGTAACTCAACCACTACGGTAGGTCGGTAAAGTAGGAGACAGTAGGGGAAGAGGAGGACGGGTGTTAGGGAGGGTCGTAGTCTCAGAAAAGGTTACTCAGTCCAGAAGCGTACTCCACCGGTTTCATGACCTCAAAGTCGAAGTCGTAGTAAAGAAGGTTTCTTTAGGGTCCCGACCACGAGTCAGTTATAAATAATTTTCTTACTGTCCGCTTATATATGTATACACGTAAAAGACAAAGTTTGATTTTCATAATGTAACTCTTTTTGGTACACCTCTAGAATTAGTTTTTGTGATGGAAATTTTATGTCATCACCAGTTTAAATTAGTCTTACATGACATTGTTCAAATCTCTACTCCCTTTTTCGTCTTTTTTCCTTTTATCTCTAAACATTTTATTAAATTCTAAAGAAGATTGGGTCACTAGAGTTATCACCACACAACACAAATTAACGAGTCAGTACAGACTGAGAAACACTGGGGTACCTAACATCGAGTGGTCCGAGGAGAGAGGCACCCTTAAGAGATCCGTTCTTATGACCTCACCCGACGGTACGGGAGGAGGTCCCCTAAAAGGGTTGGGTCCCTAGTTTCGGTCCAGAATCATCATAAAGTAAAATTTATCTATAATGGTGTTCAGGACTAACGGTCATCGTGTACCTTGAGGGGTATTAAGGACTAAAGGTCTTTTATGTTCCTACAAAAGTTAAGGAATCTTAGGACGGCACATCTTGTGACTGAGGTCGTATGATGACCGGGTCTTACCCCGTTCTAACTCCAGTTCTCACACCAACCTTTTCCATTAACGAGAAACTCAATTTTCCAAAACACATAAGACCTTAAGTCCTCAGTTGTTTAGAAAGAAGGTTGTGGTGGTAATTTGATCCATGTAGAAAGACACTATTCTCTATGACGTAATAATCTCTTTTTATATATAGTCTTCGGTTTTTGAACTTTCTTCGTAATCACTGTCGAAAACGAAGACTCATTTAGTAAGTCAGTTATAGTAAAAGAATTCGTAAAAAGTGCACTTGTCAAAACGGTTTGTATCAAAAACGCAATTATATGTCCCAAGTGTAAACGTTGGACAAGAAATTGTTTTACGTAATTGTCGTCCCGAGTCTTTACTTATCTCGAACTCACCTGTCATAGTGAGGGGACAAAAGAAGATTTAGGTAAATACTCCCGTTCCTACTTCACACCAGTTGGTCAATTTTTTTTTTAACCTCTCTTCTTTCATATCTCGAAGTTTATTGTCTTCATTGGCAACATTTTAAACCCCTTTAGACTCTATTAATTTGAAACACTAAACTATAGTCATCTGTAAAAACGCATCAACCCTTAATTTCTTTTAATTTACGAAACTTCACTGTTCTTTTTTATAGAAGTCTCTTTTCATACACGTCCGTACTTATGTATCAAGAAGTCGAGACAGAATCAATTTAAAGTCTCTTACGACAAAACCGAAACAAACAAACGAAAATAATATTATTCCTCGTGACCCTCTCCTATAGGTAAGTTTTTCTTTCTTTTTAGTATTAACCAGTTGACTATGCTTCCTCGACCATATACTGTTTCTTAGATTTGGATTTTACTCTTCTATCGTCTATAATAAGAAAAAATCTTTTATATTATGGGTAGTCATCTCCTGTAATAATAATGACTATTTCTACTTCTGTGAAATTTTGAACCAGTATAATTACTTTAGTTGTAATGTCTAACAGTATTATCTCGGTCATACTTCTTCCAAGACACAAACCACCCTTCCTCCTTATGACACACCTTTGGGAATCATTAATATTTTCTATTGAAGTTGTATTAACTAACAAGATATTAGGTAAGTTCAACATAGGATTGAAAATAATAAGAAATCATATTATGTTAAAACTAATACAATAACAATGGATCAGTATATACTTGACTGGGTAGAATCAGATTAACTAGGTCTATTCGTGAATTAATTACATTTACTTTGTTTTCATCTTATTTTAGTGTGGATGTTTTAATAACGACAAATTTATTGAGTCTGTAAATCCCTGACATAGAGTTTGAATGTAACGATTTGTATTTTCATTAAAAGATACGTTTTAACTGGAATTTAATAGTGTTTGAAATCTACGTTAACTATTAATTAAAAAGGGACCATATAAGTACACTGAAATTCCTCTTGAGTGAACAGACTGTAACGAAGATAGGGTAACTAAAGTAACAATCAGGGACAAGAGATGGGGGTATAGTTTTACCACCGGAAAGAGTCTAGAGTCTAAACCAAGAAAAAAGGAGATAGAGATACACATATGTCATAGTAAAGTGCTGATACACTATACCAAGATCATATAGGTTTAAATGTACAAGAATGAAGAAGGTACAGGTTCATTCCGTACCGATCAAATAGGTTAGTGGATTATTTTAACTACGTCTACTGTGGTGGGAATACCGTCTTTCACTTCTCCTTGATTTTTCGGAGAACTACTTTCACTTTCTCCTCTCACTTTTTCAACCGAATTTCGAGTTGTAAGTCTTTTGCTTCTAGTACCGTAGGCCAGGGTAGTGAAGTACCCTTTATCTACATATTTGTCACGTTTATCACAGTCTGAAATAAAACCCCCCGAGGTTTTAGTGACGTCTACCACTGACGTCGGTACTTTAATTTTCTACGAATGAGGAACCTTCCTTTCAATACTGGTTGGAGCTATCCTATAAGTCTTCGTCTCTGTAATGAAACGGCTGATTCCAGACAGATCAGTTCCGATACCAAAAAGGACACCAGTACATACCTACACTCTCAACCTGACACTTCTTTCGACTCGAGACTTCTTAACTACGAAAACTTGACACCACAACCTCTTCTGAGAACTCTCAGGGAACCTGACGTTCCTCTAGGTTGGTCAGGTAAGATTTCCTCTAGTCGGGACCCTAAAGAAACCTTCCTTACTACGACTCCGACTTTGAGGTCGTGAAACCGGTGGAGTACACTTCTCAACTGAGTAACCTTTTCGGAAACTACGACTCTCCCTAACCCCCGTCTTCCTCTTCCCTTGCTGTCTCCTACTCTACCGACCTACCGTAGCGACTGACCTACTTCACTTAGTCACTTGAGGCCCTTAACCACTACCTGTCCCTCCGGACCACACGTTTCTCCAGTGTTTCTCAACCTGTGCTGACTCGCTGACTTGACTTGACTTGACTTATTTTAACTCATACAATTATCCGTAGGGTTTAAGTTGTACAAGTAATTACTTGAAGATGATGAAGGGTGTCATAGAGGAAGTGGACCTCAGAGAGGAATAGAGTCCACTACCGTTGTGACAGGATAAACGAGTTCAGTTTTTTTTTTTTTTTTCTCTCTCTCTCTTCTGTTACTAAAAAAAAAAAAAAAATAGAGTGTGTGACACTGTGTATAAGTCGAATAGATCTTTGGGTGTTCGAAGTGCAGTTTTGTGTGGGTCCGAAAGTAATGAAAGGGATGAAGTCGTCGAAGGGACTTTGGAGTAGTAGTAGAAATTGGACATAATAACATCTGTGAAGGTTGACTGGAGGAATAAAAGTGGAAACGATAAAGTTCAAACAAGAGTCACATCCTTCCACAATAAATTGTACTCAATCCAATACAGAGAGTAGAGCTTGAGGGGGTATCAAGTGGTTGAGTTAGGTACGGATCTTCAGTGAGAGAAGTGTATTGATGTTTGTTTTTGACTGGGGATGGTGTAGAGGACTGAAATAAAGAATGATGGAGTCAAAGGAAGGACAGGTAATATATAGATACCTTCTCTATTTATTCTTGTAGAGGTTACTCACTAAGTCTCTTTATGTAATATGGTTGAACGTTAATATGGTTATTCGTTTATAACGAAAATAATTAAAATTATAATAAAAATCAAACACAAATCCACACCGAAAATAAAAGTTTTTCTTAAAATATTTTCCGTCTTCCATATAAGAATTCATACATTTTATGTTTCTTTTTAAAAACTTCAATATTAAATAGTATTATTGAATAAATTTGAACAGTAATTTTTATGTACCCAATAATATTTAAGGTACTAATCTAACGTATCGATACGTTAAATTTGTGTATTTCTTACTAATGTAAAGATTTTATATAAACTCTCAAAAGTAATTCGTATTTTATCTATTAGAATTAAAAATTTCTTCCCATAAGACTTATAGAAACTTTTACGTCAGTTCGTTAAAATCGGTACACAATTACTACACAGAAGTCATAGTCAACAGTCTAGTAACACGGTTTAACTTACATCTTTTGTATACGACGAAGAATAGTAGTATAGTTCCGAGATTGAAGTGACGTCACTATCCTACAATATTAGACAATCTTAATGACCCGTATGAAATATATTTTTGGTGTGATATGATATTATCACTTTAAAAATTTTTCACAAGAAACTTTGGTCAGATTACACGACTCTGAACGAATAATAAAGAGATAATTTACCATGACACAAATTTCTCTAATTTATCTTTTATATAAGTTTCTTCTATTTCATTTTCCGATGACTAATCTGTTTTCATACATTGATGATTTTTCAATATAAAAACGTTTCAAACAGAATATAGTTACATTTCGAGAAAATTTTAAAACCGGTGTATACTATTTGGATATCGTTTGTAATAAGAGTCACCACTTTTTGACTTGTGTAAGGGGGATTGTAGTCCTTGTTTTACTCCCAGAGGTGAAAGTGGTGATGATGAGTTGTGTAAAGATCTTCAGGATCGATGTCTTTATTCTCTTTTTTTTTCTTTATTTTCCTTAGGTCTAACCTTTTCTTCTTCATTGTCAGAGTAACAAAGGTCTACTGTATTATGACATGTATCTTTTGGGATTTCTATCATAGTCTTTTAATGATCTCGATTAGTCACTTAAATCGGTTCAACGTCTTATGTTTTAGTTATGTGTCTTTAGTGAACGTAAAGATATATGATTGACTTTTTAGTCTTTCTCTTTAATTCCTTAGTTAGGGTAAGTGGTAACGTTGTTTTTCTTTATTTATAGATCTTTATTTGAATGGATTTATCTGTTTTCTTGACATATGTCCTTTTATATTCTGTGGATACTACTTTCTTTAGTTTCTACTGTATTTGTCTACCTCTCTATAAGATACAAGGACCTGTCCTTCTTAGTTATAGTACTTTTACTGATATGGTGCTTTACGTTAGATGTCTAAGTTACACTGGGGATACTTTGACCCCACTGGGGATACTACCGTAAAAAGTGTTTTGATCTTCTTTTTTTTAGGTGTTAAGTAAACCTTTGTGTTTTCTGGGGTTTATCGGTTTCGTTAGGACTTTTTCTTCTTACCCCGACCTCCTTAGTTGGAAGGACTGAAGTCTAATATGATGTTTCGGTGTTAGTAGTTCTGTCATACCATAACTGTGTTTTTGTGTTTATATCTACTTACCTTGTTCTATTTTCGGGTCTTTATTTGGGTACGTGGACACCATGGAATAAAAACTGTTTCCTCCTTCCTTATATGTTACCCCGTTTCTGTCGGAGAAGTTATTTACCACGACCCTTTTGACATTTTCTTACTTTGATCTTGTGAAGGATTGTGGTATGTGTTTCTATTTGAGTTGTACCTAATTTCTGGATTTCCATGTTGGTCTTTGATATTTTGAGAATCTCCTTTTGTATCTGTCTTGTGAGTCACTGTATTTAGTTTCGTTCTAGGAGATACTAGGTGGAGGACCTCATTACCATTATTTTTGTTTTCATTTGTTCACCCTGGACTACTTTGAATTTTCGAAAACGTGTCGTCTCCTTTGATATTCGTTCCACTTTTCTGTTGGGAGTCTTACCCCCTTTTATTATCGTTTACTTTGTTCACTGTTGTCTAATTAAAGGTTTTATATGTTCGTCGAGTATACGGTCTTTTTGTTGGGTCAGTTTTTCACCCTTTTTCTGGATTCATCTGTAAAGAGGTTTCTTGTGTATGTCTACCGATTGTTTGTGTACTTTTCTACAGGTTGTAGCGAGTAATAATCTCTTTTCGTTTAGTTTGGTGTCACTCTATAGTGAAGTATGGACAGTCTTACCGGTGGTAGTTTTTCAGATGTTTGTTATTTACGACTTCTCCCACACCTCTTTTCCCTTACGAGGACGTAACAACCACCCTTACATTTAACTATGTCAGTGATGCCTTCTATTATGCCTCTAAAGAATTTTTTTGATCCTTATTTTGGTGGTATACTAGGTCGTTAGGGTGAAGATCCGTATACGGGACTTTTTTTGTTTTAACTTATTCTGTATACATAGGGTAACAAGTAACGTCGTGATAAATGTTATCGATCTTGTACCTTCGTTGGATCTACAGGAAACTGTCTACTTACCTATTTCTTCAACACCATGTATATATCTTACCTTATAAGTCAAGTCAAGTCAACGAGTCAGCACAGACTGAGAAACGCTGGGGTACTTAGTGTCGTGCGGTCCGGAGGGACAGTTATGGTAGTGGGCCTCAAGTGAGTTTAAGTGCAGGTAACTCAAGCACTACGGTAGGTCGGTAGAGTAGGAGACAGCGAGGGAAGAGGAGGACGGGGGTTAGGGAGGGTCGCAGTCTCAGAAAAGGTTACTCAGTCGAGAAGAGTACTCCACCGGTTTCATGACCTCAAAGTCGGAGTCGTAGTAAGGAAGGTTTCTTGTGGGTCCCGACTGGAGGAAATCTTACCTGACCAACCTAGAGAAACGTCAGGTTCCCTGAGAGTTCTCAGAAGAGGTTGTGGTGTCAAGTTTTCGTAGTTAAGAAGACGTGAGTCGAAAGAAGTGTCAGGTTGAGAGTGTAGGTATGTACTGGTGTCCTTTTTGGTATCGGAACTGATTTGCCTGGAAACAACCGTTTCATTACAGAGACGAAAACTTATAGGATAGCTCCAACCAGTATTGAAAGGAAGGTTCCTCATTCGTAGAAAATTAAAGTACCGACGTCAGTGGTAGATGTCACTAAAACCTCGGGGGTTTTTATTTCAGACTGTGACAAAGGTGACAAAGGGGTAGATAAATGGTACTTCACTACCCTGACCTACGGTGCTAGAAGTAAAAGACATACAACTCGAAATTCGGTTGAAAAAGTGAGAGGATAAAGTGAAAATAGTTCTCCGAAAAATGAGTCGGTATTTTTCCTCGTATAAACTCTGTAAAAAATACTCCATCTACTTGGAACTTGGATAAAATACCTCACTTTACTCAGTCTTTCTTTTATATTTATAGTATAAAATTACGTATATATGCCTTAGATCTTTTTACCATGACTTATTAAATAAATGTCCTGTCATTACCTTTTCGTCTGTATCTCTTATTCGAATACCTGTACCCCTCTCCACTCCTCTCCCTCTCGACATACCTTTTTCATTGTACCTTTGAATGTAATGGCATACATTTTATCGGTTACACTTAAACGACATACCGAGTCCTTTGAGTTTCTCCCTGACATAGTTAGATCTCCCCACCCTATCCCGTCCTCTACCCTCCCTCCAACTTTTCCCTTCCCTATATACATATGGATACGGACTAAGTACAATTCCAAACTGTCTTTTGTTGTTTTAAGATATTTAGTTAATAGGAAGTTTTTTTACAAATTTTTTAAGTTTACGTAATTTATTCTATCGTTATTCTCTTTTGTCTTTTTATTTAAAAATTTATAGAGATAAACTTTAAACCCCTTTTCTTATTATAAATTTAACTGAGTATCGAAACTCTATAAAAATATTATGATCTAAAACTAAGACTGTTAGGTTGATATCTAACCGATAACGTTGTGTAGGGAGGAGTCAAAGGTAATTAATCGATCTTACCGAATGTCTTGAGTCTCTTCGACTAATCTAATGACCAAATAATATTTTTCTGTATTGACTCCTCGTCGGTCTACCTTCTCTACGTAATCCGTTCTTCCCCCTTTACCGGTCCTCGAGGGTATGGGTGAGGTTCGGGTGAGAGGGGTGAAAGTCGACAAGGGGTTGGACCTTCGAGAGATTGGAACTCGGTGATTCTAAAATACCTCCGAAGTAATGTGTCAGGTGTCAACTAATTTAATAACAAGTAACCCCAACTAAAGTTGGAAGTCGAGGAGAGGAGGGGAGAGAAACCTCCATCCCCCACTCTGATTTTCAAGGTTATGAGATTAGTGTACCAGTAAAGGGGGACCTCTGGTCGGGGGTAGAAATCCATATTGGGATCTTAGTGGAATAATTGTAGTTGAAAATATACTAACTTCCCAAACAATACTTATAATTCTATAGAAAAAACAAGAATCATGAATACTTTAAGGTTCCCAAAATCTTCGACACTCGGTCTTTGGTTTCTCGTCTACAAATAAAGACAATATTTGGTATCGTTCTAAATACTTTAATCTACAATGGGTCATTTGTATAGTTATCCAATGTTGTAATCTCGTTTAATTGGGTTAATTTTAACGTAAAAAATTTTTATAAACTTCTATAAGATGTGTGCAAATTTAATCGATCGTTTACCTTTGTATATTCTACATATTTTGAAGACGGTACACTAATAGTATGAAGAAACTATAAACAATGTTTGTCCACCGTGTAATATGACGTTTAACTGTACGTGATCTTTTTATTTCTAACTCATAAAGGTAATGACTAAACAAATATGAATTAAAAAGTCAACTTTATAGGACTAATAAAAAAGAATAGAAAATTTTTGAGGTAAAAAGGACCTCAAACACTTGACATGTATAAATTTGGAGAATTTTATACCTACACTCGTTAAAGTGAGGTAATTGTAAATTTATACTCAACACATAACGTTAATGTTGTCAAAGTTTGACTTTAATCTTTTGACGTCTAATAGTAACCCTCTTCTACTTTGTAGTTTATTCAACATCATAGTTTACTTCGGACTTTCTAGGATTAAAGTAGTGTAACATATAATTTAATATAGAAATATAAAATCTCTTCCTTTATTTAGGTAGGTGTATATTTTTTATCCTTATTTTTATTCAATTATCATATTTTCGTTATTTTTGTGGTATAATGAGACTGTTGTTTTTATACATAGTAAATATGTCACTTTCACTTTCACGTTCAACGAGTCAGCACAGGTTGAGAAACGCTGACGTACCTGAAATGTCAGGTACCTTAAGTGGTCCGGTCTTACGACCTCACCCATCGGAAAGGGAAGAGGTCCCCTAGAAGGGGTGGGTCTTTAACTTGGACCCTGAGGATGTAACGTCCACATAGGAAATAGTTGACTCGATGATCCCCTAGGGGAAAAGTTAATATTTGTGATAGTATTTACCGATCACAAGAGGTCTATTATGTTTTTCTTATTTCCATATTTAATTAATAACCTAGAAATCTTTATCACTTTTGGAACGTATATGAACGGTCAATTTGAGTCTTTCGAAACTAAGACAAGTATCTGTTCATGTAAACTAAAACTCACTAATTTTTTGTTAGTAGTATTACTTTTTGTCACCTATAGTTCATCTAGTGTCACTTCATTAAAACCCCCCTCACTTAAACTTAAAAGAAAATTAATGTAAAAGAAAATTAAAGTAAATTAATGTCTTAATTTTCTTCATCACCCTCCTGTAATAATCTCTGTTGGTTTCTCTGACCAAGGATTATCCTTTTCCTCATGTAGTTCCGACATATGACAGTGGGACGAATAAATTGAATATACGTCTCATGTAGTACTCTTTACCATCCGACCTTCTTTGTTTTCGACCTTAGTTCTAACGACCCTCTCTATAGTTATTGAAGTCTATACGTCTACTGTTTTGGGAATACCGTCTTTCACTTCTCCTTGATTTTACGAAGAACTTCTTTCACTTTCTCCTCTCACTTTTTCAACCGAATTTCGAGTTGTACGTCTTTTGTTTCTAGTACCGTAGGCCAGGGTAGTGAAGTACCCTTTATCTACCCCTTTGTCACCTTTGTCACAGTCTGAAATAAAGGACCCCGAGGTTTTAGTGACATCTACCACTGACGTCGGTACTTTAATTTTCTACGAATGAGGAACCTTCTTTTCAATACTGGTTGGATCTATCGTATAAGTTCTGTCTCTGTAATGAAACGGTCGTTTCCAGGTAGATCAGTTCCGATACCAAAAAAGGTCACCAGTACATACCTACACTTACAACCTGACACTTCTTTCGACTCGAGACTTCTTAACTACGAAAACTTGACACCACAACCGCTTCTGAGAATTCTCCGGGACCCTGAAATTCCTCTAGGTTGTCCAGGTAAGATTTCCTCTAGACAGGATCCATAAGAAACCTTCCTGAATACGATTTCGACTTTGAGGTTATGAAACCGGTGGAGTACTCTTCTCGACTGAGTGACCTTTTCTGAGACTACGACCCTCCCTAACCCCCGTCCTCCTCTTCTCCTGTTGTCTCCTACTGTACCGACCTACCGTAGTGGCCGAGCTACCTGTACTCAAACATATTTGAGGCCCTCAACGACTACCTGTCCCTCAAGACCACACGATGTCAAGTACCCCAGAGTTTCTCAGCCTGTACTGACTCGTTGACTTGACTTGACTTTTTCAGTCCATGCACCTTTACTTTTATAATAGAAAATATAATCATTTCGAAAGAAGGGGGGGGGAACCTCTTTCGGTGTTTACACACTTATTTACACGACGTTAGTAAAGTAGGATTTTAATCTGTATGACCTAGTGGGTCCCTTCTTACTTCAATGTCGTCGTCTCGACACAAGGTACAGACAGGATTAATATACGCACTATAAGGGTCCCCTTTCTTTGGATGACTGGGTAAAATTAGGATAACTATTAACCTAGTGGGACATTTATCTGATTACTATAAACGATCCGTTTGTGAATATAGACACCTTTTGAGTATCATACTACAGGTCACGAGTCATAATAAGTCAAGTCAAGTCGGAGTCACCACAACCTGATAAACGCTTTGGTACTTATCGTCGTGCGGTCCGGAGGGATAGGTAGTGGTTGAGGACCTAGAATGAGTCTAAGTACAGGTAGCTCAGTCACTACGGTAGGTCTGTACAGTAGGAGACAACAGGGGAAGAGGAGGACGGGGGTTAGGGAGGGTCGTAGTCTCAGAAAAGGCTACTCAGTTGAGAAACGTACTACACCGGTTTCGTGACCTCAAAGTCGAAATCGTATTCAGGAAGATTACTTGTGGGTCCTGACTAGAGGAAATCCTACCCGACTAAATAGAGGAACGTCAGATTCCCTAAGAGTTCTCAGAAAAGGTTGTGGTGTTAAGTTTTCGTAGTTAAGAAGTCTCGAGTCGAAAGAAGTGTCAGGTTGAGAGTGTAGGTATATACTGTTGACCTTTTTTGGTATCGGAACTGATCTACCTGAAACAACCGTTTCATTACAGAGACGAAAACTTATACGATAGATCCAACCAGTATTGAAAGGAAGGTTCCTCATTCGTAGAAAATTAAAGTACCGACTTTAGTGGTAAATGTCACTAAAACCTCGTGGGGGGGTTTTTTACAGACCGTGACAAAGGTGACAAAGGGGTAGATAAAGGGTACTTCACTACCCTGGTCTACGGTACTAGAATCAAAAGGCTTACAACTCGAAATTCGGTTGAAAAAGTGAGAGGAGAAAGTGAAAGAAGTTCTCCGAAAAATCAAGGAGAAGTGAAGGACGGTATTCCCACTACAGTAGACGTATAGACTCCAATAACTATAAAGAGGACCGTTAGAACTAAGGTCGAACGCGAAGAAGGTCGGGTCGCAAAGAGTACTACATGAGACGGATATTCAATTTATTCGTCCCACTGTGAGATGTCGGAGCTGCATGAGGAAAAAGGATAAACCTTGCTCAGACAACAAGGTACAGGTCAAGATTGGACTGGACATATATCCAAAGTGTTCTCCGTCCAGTCCACCGGACCATAAGAGTAGAGAACTTCTTAGAAGGTGTCAAATAACACTAGGTGTGTCAGTTTCCGAAACCGTATCAATTATTTCGTCTTTATCTATAAAAAGACATTGAGAAAACGAAAAAGTTACTATGTCGTCTACAACAGTTAAACTAGAGAGCAAGGAGACGGAAAAGATTTTGGTCGAACTTGTAGTCCCTCAAGTGCCAAGTACATAACGACTTCGGACCGAACCTCTTAAAACTCGTAATAAAATGATGTCACACTCTACTCCCGTTAACACACCATCAAACTCGTAAGAAAACGTAACGGAAAGAAACCCTAACCTTACTTTTGACTGGAAAAGGTCAGGACGCCGGTGACGACTCAAAAGGTTTAACGACCGTATAACTCCAGTTGTGAAAGTGTCGAAGTAGAAAGTCCTAAACTTTATCGAGGTGACCTTAAGGTGGTGGAGGTGATCGAAACAAGTACACTACGAAAGATTCCGGATGAACTTAAGTGTAAGGTCCTACAGACCGAGATCCCCTCAGTAGTGTGGTAGTACTAATAGAACCAGTACTCCTAGAAAAAACATGTCAAGAAGACATATAAGAAAGTTGGAGAAGAATTATAGAAGACGAAGACAATCCAGGTATGGTAAAAACAGGAAATATCTTGGGTAGAAACGTACTTTACGTCAAAGTATTAAAAGAACTTCTCTAGAGATCAGAAAGGGTTAGACAACAAAAGGAGACAAAGAAACGTAACTAGTGACTCCTTCCGAAAGAATAGAGAAGAACGATAAGAAACCTTGAGACATAAGTCTACGAATATAGAAAAGAAAAGAGGAAACGAAAAACGAAGAGGAGACTCTTGTGTTTTGTGTTGGACACCTAAATACTGTGTTGTCAGACCTTTTACGTTCGTTCCTTACACTGAAAGATCAGTATTTTACCTCTCCAAGTCATTTGGATTTACTCGAGGTGGTGTACTCTATTTGTCTCTGTAATGAATGTTAGATATTGATAATGAGATCTTGTTCTTTGGTTTAACCGACACTTATCCTTCATGGAATTCTTAGTCACACAGAGTCAGGAAAGAGACGAAGTGAATACGATGAAGTAACGAACACAGGGACTTTAATAATAATTTGCGACTATGACATCCTAGATACTCACTCAACTAAACTACTGGATTACCCACCACCATAGAATCTAAACGTGGTCCTTGCCCTAACAGAAAGTCGGTCCTGTATTGACGAATTGGTGGAAACTATACTTCCTGCTTTTAAAAACTTCAGTTAATGTCCTTTACTCACTATTGTTTAAACCCCCATTTGTCTTGATTCCCCTGACCGATTTACTTACTACTCCTCATGTTCCTCCTTTTTAAGAGTTTTTATAAGATAAGGTTCGGTGCAGATCGACGAAACACTTTTCTAAGTCTGGAAAATCTCTCCTGTCATAACATCTTCATTCATTTTCCAAACAACGAAAACAACAAATTAGTTACAAACCGAACGAATACGTTCAAAGTAATGGACTTCTCTACGGGTCAAAGAGTATTTTATTGACAGAATCACGGTTGACCCTTCGGGGAAATTAAGGGATTTTCCGACGTCACATCCATTAATTGGAATTAGTCTACTGATGATTTAGGATTCGTGTGATACAATTTTTTTAAATTTGTAAAAGGTTTCTCTATGATTGTCTTAAGACTACTTAATAATTACCATATGATACCTTTTTCGTTCTCTCAAGGTCTTTTTGTAGATGAAGACGAAATAACTGATACGGATTCGGAAACACACCTAGTGTTATTTGACACCTTTTAAGAAGTTCTCTACCCTATGGTCTGGTGCACTGGACGGAGAACTCTTTAGACATACGTCCAGTCCTTCGTTGTCAATCTTGACCTGTACCTTGTTGTCTGACCAAGGTTTATCCTTTTCCTCACGTAGTTCCGACATATAACAGTGGGACGAACAAATTGAAGATACGTCTCATGTAGTACTTTTTGTGACCTGACCTTCTTTGTGTTCGACCTTAGTTCTAACGGTCCTCTTGATAGTTATTGAAGTCTATACGTCTACTGTGGTGGGAATACCGTCTTTCACTTCTCCTTGATTTTTCGGAGAACTTCTTTCACTTTCGCCTCTCACTTTTTCAACCGAATTTCGAGTTGTAAGTCTTTTGCTTCTAGTACCGTAGACCAGGGTAGTGAAGTACCCTTTATCTACCCCTTTGTCACAATCTGAAATAAAAACCCCCCGAGGTTTTAGTGACGTCTACCACTGACGTCGGTACTTTCATTTTCTGCTAATGAGGAACCTTCTTTTCACTACTAGTTAGATCTATCGTATAAGTTTTCGTCTCTGTAATGAAACGGGTGATTCCAGGCACATCAGTTCCGATTCCAAAAAGGTCACCAGTACATACCTACACTCTCAACCTGATACTTCTTCCGTCTCGCGGCTTCTTAACTACGAAAACTTGACACTAACCTCTTCTGAGAACTCTCAGGGAACCTGACGTTCCTCTAGATTGGTCAGGTAAGACTTCCTCTAGTCGGAACCCTAAAGAAACCTTCCTTATTACGATTTCGACTTTGAGGTCATGAAACCGGTGGACTACACTTCTCAACTGAGTAACCTTTTCTGAGACTTCGACCCTCCCTAACCACCGTCCTCCTTTTCCACTACTGTCTCCTACTCTACCAACCTACCGTAGTGACTGAGCTACCTGCACTCAGACTCACTTGAGGCCCTCAACTACTACCTGTCCCTCCGGACCGCTCGACGCTAGGTACCCCAACGTTTCTCAACCTGTGTTGACTCACTGATTTGACTGGACTTTCTGTCTTATATTAAATTCGGGAATTATAAGTAATTAGTATCAAGATCTTTAATTTTTATGGATAAAAAGTAAAATAATGACAAATATGTAAATACTAGATTCCGAAGGGTACACCGTGTCACCATTTTTAAGTGGACGGTTACGGCCTTTACGTTCTCTACACTAAAGTGTCTGTACCACCCGATGTCAAGTACCACAGAATCTCAGACTGCGCTGTCTCGTGTGAGTTCGTCTGAATACTAGATTCAGGTAATCAGGTAATACATCGTATTTTGCACATTATAATTTGACGGGTACCAGGTGGTCGTGAGGTAGGAGAAGACCATTTGCATCTTCTCTGTTTAACCCAAAGGTCTAGTTAACCTCTTCTTAACTAAAAAACCGGTCTTAAGACAAACCGGTCTTATGACCTCATCCATCGGGAAGGGAAGAGGACCCCTAAAAGGGTTGGGTCACTAGTTTGGTCCAGAGGGCGTAACGCCCATCTAGAAATGGTCGACTCGGTGTTTCCTTCGATACAATATTGTTTCGTTTACAAAAATTTTGCGGGAAATTATCACGTAAGAATACACAAAGATTTTATGATATTTTCGTTGACTAGAAATATTCTGATAGTTATTAGATTTTTATCATTTATACAAGAGGGTCACCAACATCCTAAAACATAAAAATGGATTTTTTTACCTACTAATATTATTTTTGGTTCTGAATTGTAAAGATGAGGTACACCTATAAAACTTACATCTATAAACAGATGTACTTTTTTAGAATAAGAGAGTCAAAGAAACTCTGTAATTAAAAACAAAATTACAACAAACCGAAGTCAGATACCTTTGTATGTTATAATTAGTAGTCCGAAGTACCCTTCTTGTTACTTTTAAATTTCAAGGTCGAAATTAAAACAACTGTCGACTAAATTACAACAGAGATATTTCGTTTAATTAAAACTCTTTACGGAAATTTTATATACGTACTTAGAGTGACAAAACAGTAAGTAAATTTTATACTTTTCTTAACAAACGAAATACAAAAGAAATTCTAATATTTTCTTTTCGTGCGAGTGAATTTTTCTAAGTCTATCACTAAAATTATACTATCCTTTCATATTTAATGTATTATAGAATTAAGGATCGGTATTCACGACAAGTTTAAATCGTACATAAGACGTCATAGAAAGTTACGTATATGTACGTGTGTGTTTATGTGTGTATATGACTTTACTAGTATATTTAAAAGAGAATCCTCTGAAAGGGGACTCGTTTCGAAATATATTAATACCATCACTGATACAACTGATACTTACAAAAATAATAACGACTGACCGTTATATTAAAATATATCGAATATATAGATAAGTTAGGTTCACATGTTTTTACTCAAAAAAATTTATCGATAAAAGATCAAGACAAAAACACACACACACACACACACACACGTAAAATGACATTATTCTATTATTAAAGACTTTAAAAAGAAAAATCAGATTCTTTTTTGGATCAAACGACAGAATAAAAAAAAAAGTTTGATAAAGGAAGATCATGAAAGAATACATTCATCTATATAACTGTCAAAATAATAAAAACAGCAGTCCAGGGTAGTGACATTTGACATATCTGAAACCAGAAAGAAAAACAATCTCTTTAAAGGAATTAGAACGAGAATTAATACGAATAGTATAAAGTCGGTCAAAAAGTACCACAATGTAAAAGTAGTACAAAGGAACGATCTAACTCTCAGGAAATCGAGAATGTAACATCAGAGATTCTAGATATCTAAGGTTTGAAAGAAATATGTAGACTTTATAAAAATAAATAAATAAAAAAGGTAAAAGTAGTACGAATTTAGTCAGTCAAGTCTACGAGTCAGTACAGGTTGAGACGTTGGGGTACCTGACATCGTACGGACCGAAGGGACAGGTAGTGGTTGAGGACTTCGAACCACTACGGTAAATTGGTAGAGTAGGAGACAGTAGGGGAAGAGGGGGACGGAAGTTAGAAAGGGTCGTATTCCTAGAAAAGGTCACTCAGTCAAGAAGCGTAGTCCACCGGTTTCATAACCTCAAAGTCAAAATCGTAGTCAGGAAGGTCACTTATAAGTCCTGACTAAAAGAAAGCCTACCTGACCAACCTTATTATCGGTACAAATTTAATAATATACTATAGGTTAAAGTGGTACAAAATGTCCTAATAAATGTTAAGAAATAATCAAAAGGGAACGAAGACCCATTAAAGAGAAGTTTATAGAAGTAGTGAATTAACAAAACCATTAAAACGTTTGTATATAATTCATGAATACCACACAATCCTAAGTGTTTCAACAAAAACATCTTTTTTCGATAACGTAAGGATAATATATCAAATGTCAGGTTTACACTCGATCCATAGTACATTTATTTATAAATATACATTTTTTTCATACAATAATAAATAATACTGTCAAGAAGACTCCCTTTTAAAAAGATCGGACGGACTCTGTTATTATAAATGTCTTACCCTTCTATTTATCCTCAACCAATCTGTAATCCATCACTTCTCTCCTAAAGTTCTTCTACATCAAAGTACACTCTTCTCCAACCTTTTCTAATAATATCCCAGGTACACAAACTATTTTCGATGTCACTAACTTCATTTAACTCTCAATGTCCAACCCCTTCAACAAGTACGACGTTTTTATATGACGGATAAATGTGACACGTCCGGAAACATTACTGACGATAGTAATGTCAAACGATCTACTATGAGATAAGAAGGTGCAAATAAGAAATCAGAATTTTATTAGATTTTCGTATTCATGACATGTTTAATTAGTAAACTTTGGAGATGATATTATCCTAACTCTCCGGTCTTTCTCTTCGAAAGTGTGGGATACTATTATTGTCTCGTGTTTTCCTTCTTCTTTTGAAGGAGAAGAACGAGGCGTTGTTGAGTCGGTTACTCTTTGACGGTCTTCAGTCAGTTACTTTTTGGTGACATGAATCTTGAGAGTTGAGGAGTTTATCTTGGAAACAAATGAGATCGGGAGGAAAGAAAAGGGATGATATAGATGAGATGAACAACTGGACCTAAACGTGTCCCGAATAAAAACGTCTTAGACTTAGTGTAAAGAAACAATAGGGTTTATTTGGGTAGAAAGAGACATCTTTATTGACCGTTAGATAAATACATTTTACTCGTAACTAAATTATTTATTCTTTTGAAGAAGTGGTGGTTCTACAACTCACTACATAAAGTCAAGTCAAGTCAGTGAGTCAACACAGGATGATAAATTCCATAGTCCCAGAAAAGGTCACTCAGTCAAGAAGTGTAGTCCCCTGGTTTCATAACCTCAAAGTCGAAGTCGTAGTCAGGAAGGTTATTTATAAGTTGTGACTAAAGGAAATACTACCTAACTAACCTAGAGGAACGTCAGGTTCCCCGAGAGTTCTTAGAAAAGGTTCTGGTGTCAAGTTTTCGTAGTTAAGAAATCGTGAGTCGAAAGAAATATCAGGTTGAGAGTGTAGGTATGCACTTATGACCTTTTTAGTATCGAAACTGATCTACCTGGAAACAACCATTTCATTACAGAGACAAAAGATTATACGACAGATCCAACCAGTATCGAAAAGAAGGTTCCTCGTTCCCAGAAAATTAACGCACCGACGTCAGTGGTAGACGTCACAAAATTTCGGGGGGTTTTATTTCAGTTGGTCAAAGGTAACAAAGGGGTAAGTAAACAGTACTTCACTACCCTGACCTATGGTACCAGAATCAAAAGACTTACAACTCAAAATTTCGGTTGAAAAAGTGAGAGGAGAAAGTGAAAGTAGTTCTCCGAGAAATCAAGAAGTAGTGAAAGACGGTATTCCCACCACAGTAGAGGTATAGCCTCCAATAACTATAAAGAGGACCGTTAGAACTAAGGTTAAACACTAAGTAGTTCAGACCGTAAAGTGAACTACATGTGACGTATTTTCAATTTATTCGTCTCACTGTCATATGTCGGAACTGTATGAGGAAAGGATTAAACCTTGGTCAGACAACAAGGTACATGTCAAAATTGATAACGTAGAACAGGACGTATGTCTAAAGAGTTCTCCGTCCAGTACCAGAGTATAAGGGTAGAGAAATTCTTAAAAGGTGTCAAACAAAACTAAGTATGTCAGTTTCCGAAACCACATCAGTTATTTCGTTTTCATCTACAAAAAGACCTTGAGAGAGTGAAAAAGTTACTAGGTTACCTACAACCGTTAAATTAGAGACCAAGGAGACGGAAAAGATTTAGATCGAATTTGTAGACCTTCAATTACCAAGTGTATGACAACTTCGGACCGAACCTCTTAAAACTCGTAATGAAACGATAGTACACTCTACTTACGTTAACACACCATCAAACTTGTAAGAAACCGTAACAGAAAGAAACCCTAACCTTACTTTTGACTTGAAAAGGTCAGGACACCGGTGATGACTCAAAAGGTTTAAACAACCGTATAACTGACGTCAGGAAAGTGTCGTAGTAGAAAATTCTAAACTTTACTACATAAATTCTGACGTGTTGACCCTTCACCACCTGTAACCAAACTTTCGAAATTTAGATCGATGGGTTAGACGACAGAATTAGTCACATGATATGACGGTCAGTTTCTAAAACATAAAATGAGATACATATTATTTTTCTGTACTTTTCTGAATTTCAGACTCTCATAATTTTATCGTAATAAAATTTTATAGTAAGTACCAACGAATACGACTTACTTTACACTGATTGTAACTCCGTTGTATAATGATTCGATAACAACATCAAATCTATCCTTCATTACACCTGATACAAATCCCATTACACTCACACATAGAATTGGTGTGAAATAAAACAGTCGGAGTAAAATTCAGGCTTCAAGATGGGGTATGGGAGAACTGGACTGACTTGAATTCGGAATGAGTGTTCCTTACATGAGTTCGGTCTATTCAAGAGATAATTGAAAGTAGGAACGAAGTAGACTGTACTTTTGACCTTCCTACACAAACGACTGTATCTATTAGTAACCTAGACTCTGAGGACACTCCTCTTTTTTTTCATACTCTTGACAAAGGGTATTGACACCTGAACTAACAGGGACCATCAGTCTAAGTCCAAAATCAAAACCAGGAAAATTCATGGGAATAGAGGGAAAGACATCACACCTCACGTCGAAGTTTAAGTAGAACTAGAAACGATACGGGGTAAGAAGGACTAATATACATTCAATGAATCTCGTTTGAAGTAACAACATGAAATACCTCTGCAACGAAGTAAAAAGTCTGAATTTCAAGGAAGAACCGAACCTCCTAAAATGAGTATAGAGACGGAGGGTTGTGGTCCAAACCAACCTTTGTGATTAACTTAACTTACATATGATCTCTTACGTGACTTCCTAAACAGAATTGGTCTTTCATCTTCGTCACTTCAGTGAGTCAAAACAGGCTGAGAAACGTTGGGGTACCATCGGACGATCCGAGGAGGTAGGTACCCTAAAAGGTCCGTTCTTTTGACCTCACCCATCGGTAAAGGAAGAGGTCCCCTAGAAGGATTGGGTCCCTAGTTTGGACCCAGAGGGTGTGACGTCCGACTGATGGCACTCGGTGGTCTCTTCGGCTGATCTTTCACCGACCACTCCCCCCTTTTTTTTTATTTGTTTGTACCCCCTCTCTTCTCCTTCCGGATAACATGATATTACCTCTCTTTATCTTTTCCATGTGTTACCCTTTCTTTGGTTTCCAGTCAATACCTTTACAACTAAACCTCTACGAGTTTAATGGGTTCATAAACTGACAATATATTTGAGTTATCGTCAAGAATAATTTCACTTTCACCCATTTTAGTCCATACCCGAAGGGAACTCCGAGTCTACCATTTCTTAGACGGACGTTACACCCTCTGGACCCGAGGTAGGGACCCAACCCTTCTAGGGGACCTCTTCCCTTTCCGATGGGTTAGGTGATAAGATGGGACCTTTAAAGGTACCTGACATATCAGGGACTCCAGTATTTCTCAACCTGTCCTGACTCGCTGAAAGTGAAAGTGAAAGTGAAAGTTTTAGTCCATATTCCTCGTTACCATGGAAATTCATACTTTATCATAGATCATTTGTCATACATCCAGGATTTACACAAGTAACCATGTTCTTAGAATAAGAAAGAAAGAACTGGAGGAATCCCTGTCTCGATAGATAGATAGTAGATGGATAAGGAGCTACAGGGATGGATAGTAAATAGATTAGATAAAAGTGTGTATCTGAAAGAATTTCATATTATACAATAATAGAATTATCCCGAAGGGATCACCGAGTCTCCAATTTCGTAGAAGGACCTTACGACCTCTGGGTCCAAGCTAGGGACCCAGTCCTTCTAGGGGACCTCTTCCTTTACCGTTGGGTGAGGTCATGAGAAAGGTCCTCTTAGGGTACCTCCCTCCTCGGACCATCCGATGTCAGGTACCCCAGCGTTTCTCAGCCTGTGTTGACTCGCTGAAGTGAGCGAGTGAGTGAGTTATATATATGTACTCGAAGGACCACCAAGTCACCATTTCTTAGGTGGATGGTTACGTCCTCTGTACCCAAGTAAGGGACCTAGTCCTTTTCGGGTGACCTCTTCCTTTATCGATGGTCAAGGTTATAAGAACGGACCTCTTGGAACCTGTCTCCTCAGACCACCCGATGTCAGGTACCCCAGTGTTTTTCCAACCTGTGCTGAAGTCAAGTCAAGTTACCGAGTCACAACAGACTGATAAACGCTGGGGTACTTGACGTCGTACGGTCCGGAGGGACAGGTAGTGGTTTAGGGTCTCAAATGAGTTTGAGTACAGGTAACTCAGACACTACGGTGGATTGTTAGAGTAGCAGAGAGTAGGAGAAGAGGAGGACGGAAGTTACAAAGGGTCGTAGTCCCAGAAAAAGTCAAGAAGTGTAGTCCCCCGGTTTAATAACCTCAAAGTCGAAGTTGTAGTCAGGAAAGTTACTTATAAGTCCTGACTAAAGGAAATCGTAATTGACCAACCTAGAGGAATCTTAGATTCCCTGAGAGTTCTTAGAAGAGGTTGTGGTGTCAAGTTTTCGTAGTCAAGAAGTCGTGAGCCGAAAGAAACAGCAGGTTGAGAGTGTAGATATGTACTGATAAAGTTTTTTATATCGAAACTGATCTGTCTAGAAACAACTACCAATCCCAATTTTTTTTTTTTGTCTCTCTTAGTCGAGTTAGGGTCCAGAGGTATGATTCTGAAATATGGATGTGATTAATATCAAAGTCGAAAAAGTTTCTTACATTAAAGTAAAAATTAATAAACAAAATTAACCTCCTATTAATGAAATACTATAATGCTAAAAAAAAAAAAAAAAAAAAACGATAAGTAACTCGACCACCCGATGTCAGGTACCCCAACGTTTCTCAAGCTGTGTTCACTCGTACGTCGTACTTAGTCGATGTCCATATGTACATAGAACTGATCAATTAGTCCTTTAAGAATCGTGTTTACTACAGAATTATCTGGGGAAAGTAACCCAAAAGGACTACTGAGTCTACCAATTCTTAGACGGTCGTCACGTCCTCTGGACCTAAACTATGGACAAACCCCTTCTACGGGACCTCTTCCCTTACCGATGAGTACGGTCATAAGAACGGACCTATTAGGGTACCTGTCTTATCGGACCACCCGATGTCGGTTACCCCAGCGTTTCTCGACCTGTTCTGACTCGTTGATTGTGTATGGAGTTTCCTTCCACCGGAAAGGACTTTATAAAAAAAGGAAATAAATACTGAAGGGACAGGGAGGGGAAAGTCGGAAATTTTTGGAAAGGAAAAAGTCGTCGAGACACCTCGATGAGAGACAGACGATCGACCCTCCGAAGGACTAAGTACTAAGTGACTTCTTATTTATAATCGTGGTTTAAATGAGATGGACCAATATCTTTGATAATCATCGTCCCTCACAATCGTCACATGAAAGTTTTATAAACCAAACAAACAAGAAACAAGAAAACGTATATTTTACTTCTCTTAAACGTAATCTTTATAATCACTTAGAATGTTTGACGAAGTAGTCGACCCTCATAAGAGAAATTGAGTCCTAAAATAACGACAACAACGACAAGAATCGATCTTGTGCGAGAATTTCAAACTCTAAGACACACACACACACACACACACACACACACAAGTCAGTATCTAATGAAAAATTTCACTGTATTGTTCTGTCTCAATACTTGAAAGATATAATAAAAGTCTCGTTATCAGAGGCGTTTAAAACCAGGGACCATTTCTATTACAGAGACTTGTGTTATTCCACCCCATGGGAGACAAAGGACTTTAAAGTCTGGAGGTCTGTGAGAAGATAAAAACTTTAATTCGTTAATTAAAAAGTCTTAAGTAGTCACAAAAAAGAAATTGTGATTTAAGAATAAAATACTTTCCTTAATGTACAACTGACAAATAAAATGAAATGAACGTTTAACCTACAATTAATCTCTTACAGAGTCCTATGAAAGATGAATAAAAGACATTGTAGCTTAAATATTGTACAAGATATCGTAAAGTATTCTCTTTGACTTATAAATATTATACGTACGAGAAAACTAAAATACATTTGAAGATATATAATGTCTTAGGAACCCCAAATCAAACGTAGACAATGTATAAAACTCTAGTACTTCAAGTAAGTAGTAAAAAATAAGAGAAACGAGTAAGACAAAACAGTCACAAATCTCTAAAAAAAATTAGATATGAGTAGGATAGTAAAAGTTCTATAATTGGAACTATATCAGGTTACCGTCATATAAAATTTGATATATCACACGTACGTATATATAGTTCATTATTAAAATGGAATTTTATTCAGCATCAAGGTTAATAACAGAGACATTGACTAATTAGTCCCGTTACCGTATTTTAAACTTTAGAAAATTTTATAAGTTTACCATTTCGAGAACTTTTACGTGTGTCTTTACCTTTAACACAAGAAAGATAATTATACATACACGTAGATTACTCAAAATTACTTACACGTTTCCAGTAAAGTTAACTAACAACTAACCATCAAAAGAAGACTTCCTGAACTTTCTTTACATAGGGTTATCTGACATAAGAATATGTTAGTTTTATTGGATTTTATCACTTATGACAATATAATTTTATAATAAAAAGTATTAAACTCTTGTTTACATAACAGTACTTCAGTGTAGAAACTTTAAACTCGTTTAACTTACCATACTAAACTATACCTTCTTAAATTTAATATATACTCAATCTTAAAACAGTGACAAGTTTATCGTTCGGTATTTATCTTACTTTATCGCCTCTCTAACTTAGTAAGAGTAGACTAGTATTTTTTAATGTAGTTTACTTAAAAAAAAAATTCCTTTTGTTTCGTTTACGAAGATACAGAAACCACAAATGGTATTTAGTACTCTAACTAAGTATATTTGGTTACGTAAAAAATCGAAAGTATACGATACTACAGACTCTTAATGATAACACTAAAGAAAGGTTTAAAATTAACACAATTCTACGGAATAAGTTCATTGATGTTTAATTTTTACGTTATTAAGTTACTTCATACATGAAAGACTGATCCTAACTATCATATAAAATACGAACGTTTTTATACAACTGGAATTCCCCGTATACATAAACTTTTCTCCGTCGTAGATGTGTCTTTTAGAACACATTATTTTTAGTATCCTTGTTTATAATTACCCTTAAGTTAATACCCATAAAGGAAAGAATCTCTTTCCTCCGTCAACACGATGTTATACTCATTAACACTAAAAAGATTTAAGATTTACCGACAGACTTAGTGTCGTGTGATTACCAACACAGTAAAAATAGAAACTCGATAAAACTACGTTGAAACAACGGAAATGGTAAGATTCCTTCGTACTCGATGTATGGTTGTCTTAAAGTTTACATAAGTTCTTTAATCTCAACTATGTTAATTTTTTATATTATCCTTGTGTTTTTTGAACATTATTGTAATACCGTTTTCAAACGAGTTGTTTGAAAAGGGTTTGGAGGTTATATTACCTAGGATTAATGTGACCTAATAATCAAATATCGTACTGTAGAAGTTTACAATATTTAGAAACAAAAATATAGAAACCCTTGTACAAGTCTCATCAAATCTTTATTAGTTACAACGTGAGACACTGTGAGGGTAACCACAAATGTTTCGATCTAAACGATAGAGTTTTCACTTTATAGAGTAGATAAAGGAGATTTTTTTTTAGTGAAACAGAAATTTATACTACGGCGACCTACTTACGGTTGTAAAAGGATACCAGAGGATCGCTTTATATAATTTGTTCTAATCATACAACACTGAATAACTTCTGTTACAATTTTGGTTTTTGTTTTTGATATATTTTCTTTATTTTGCACGCAACCTTGTATATGTTTATATGTCGAAGAACTGAAAAAAGTATTATAAAAATAAATAAGAAGAACCTAAAAATTCTTTTTTAGTGTTAGAAACTGGGTCAAGAGAACCTTTATCCGAGACTCTATATCTCTGAACGAACGTCCTTCAAATAACTATCCATATGGACCTTTGTAGGTAACCCTTCTTCATTTCTTTAGACCCAACCCGTATTACTCTTCGACTGTCGTTCCTTCAACGGTTTTGATTTTGTTTGTTTGTTTTTTTATCAGTCAGATAACTTTCGTCTTGAGATCTCGATCCTCCCACAAAGACTTAAGGGACCTTAACACAGTACCTCCTATTGTAAATATAGTAATTTGACTCGTTAGTGACCCACTCACGGTCGGTACGCCTTCCGTATCTGAACCTACTTCGTTGAAACCAAAGTTATTTACGTACTCTTCACTGGACTAGGACTGGTCAATCGAAGACCCCGTTTCTCATGGAACCAGAATTTCAATCCTAGAATTATCAACTGTCAGTTGATCTAACTAGTTAGTTGAAAGATTAGTCTTAAATTTTGAGGTCAAAAACGAGAAGAAAATTCAACATAGTAACATTCATATTTTGTACAATTCGTATTCCTTTGTTATACGGAACAACTATAAACGAATTGTTAAAAGAAAGTCAAAATTTTGTCCAAGTCTTAATCTTGGTATTTCCTCCATTTTCGTTTCTGAGATATCCTTAAGTCACTTACCGGACTAGACCAAGGAGTAAGAAAAGTATAGAGGTCATAACCTTCAAAACCACACGTCGCGGGGTTGAGTCCCGACAGTTTGTTCCACCTCAAAACACAGACATCAAACACCGACTGTCGACGATAAAGTGAAGGTTGAGACTCCCAGACTTATCTAGATAATATTTGGAATCTTACTTTCTTTATCAGTAAGATGTTGGCGAGTGGATATATCTACTGTAGGAAAGAGAAGACATTCTACAAAAGAATGGAGATTACAAAAGGAAACAGTAAATAAGTTGACAGGAAAGTTATCTCCCAAGTGTTAAAGTATTTTGAAAAGTCGAAATAACGTCAAACTGACACTAAGACAAGGAGAAACTTTTCGTACCCACGACGAAGAAAGTAGTAAGGAGAAACGGAGCCTTCTTCTCAGTAGTAAAGCAAAGAGTTCTGGACTCCGTCAGTAGGAAGTAGAGGAAAGAGAGGAGATGACACAAGGGAAGTTAAAACGAAGCTGTCAACATGGACGATAAAATGTAGAGTTTACATGGTTGGTCTATTGTAGAAGACGAAATATACGTTATTACTAATTCAGAGGAGGGAGATGACGTTACTAAAATTTCAGTAAAGAATTCGATAGTAGAAAAGTCCTATATCGAGGAAATTAAAAGATGGAACTGGTAGTTTAAGGGTCTTTTATATTAAAAGTAATCGATTGATAAAATTGGGTGGTTTATTGAGTTGTATTACGTTAATATGTACTATTTAACATAAAGTAAACGAATTTTGATAAACAGGTCATATCAGTTTCATAGTGTAGGTCACCAGAGAAAAAACTGTAATAAACTTTCGAGATAAACTTTTGAAAAGGTCTCTGCTCTATGAGTGATGTAGTTCTTCGGAGTAAAGTGACAAATAATTCGACGCGATACGGAAAGAGACTCAACATACTAAAGGTTACAAGACACCTCTATATATTAGGTGTTATTGAGGAAACGGATGACAGGAAATAAGAGAATACGGTAGAACCAAAAAATTTTGACATATCCGTGAAATTTATTAAAATCACTAAAATACTCAGTCAGAGAAAGATCCTGAGAAGATACTTTACTGACAAATACAGCTAAGTTGAAATTCGTAGCACGATCTGGTCTCATAGAGTTAGAACCGTGATAATTACGAAGTCCAACCTATTGAGAAAAAATACCCCTAGACAGAGGACCCCTATCGTCCTACAAATCCGTTGTAAAAACCGGAGATGGGTGATCTACTCTCACCGTGGGGGAGGGGTCGGTTCGACACCTCCGGTTTTTGGGAGGTCTAAAGTGTTATACAGGAGGGTCCTGGTTTATAAGGAGAGAATTCTTGATGATGGATGTGTTTATTTCTCTCCGATATCTTCAGTCTCTTAATAAATAGATGTTATAATTATAAAAATCCTATGGTATACGATTAATGATAACATTATGTAAATATTAAATCAACGTAATAAATTAGAAATGTGTGTGTGTGTGTTTTGTGATAATACATCAGTAATACTTTTAGGTGTAAAGTGTTTACTCCTTTCACTCCATGGTTTACTAATAAATTGAATGGATTGTATAGTCTCAAATATTCCCCACAACGAAGACACAGAACAAGTCAGTACAGACTGAGAAACGGTGGGATGCCTGACACCGTGTGGTCCAAGGAGACAGGGATCTTGAAAGGTTAGTTCTTATGATCTCACCCAACGGTAAAGGATGAGATCCACATTCGGACTAAAATTTTGACTAAGACAGGTTGGAGTCGTGTATAAGATAATTTGTTGTATTGTCGCACGGAGATTGGGTTTAGGGTGCATTTTCGGTTTTTTTCCCTTTGGATTTTTACTTACCTATCCCAACGATCTGCCTTTCTTAAAAATTTTGAACTTCCGTTAAATTTTATTTTATTCTTTCTCCTTTTCTCTCTTTGTCATTTTATATACCAAGTTTCCTATTCCACAAGTTCTCCGTCTCTATTTGTTGAGATTCCTTAATCTCCTTCTTCCCTTCTTTTAAACCGGTTTAAGTGTAATTGTTGTCTCACTTTCGGTGTGACAAAAACCCACTATTAAAAAGACTTCAGAATCAATCGAAATAATGTTTGAGTAATAAAGATTAGTCATTAAAAGAGTTCTTATGGGAAGAGAAGACTTGTGTTTGACTTCAGTCACCATACCTCTGACTATTCCTTTAGTGTCTTAATACAGTGACATAAATGTTAATCTTTAGGTCGTTTACAATTACATACTTCGTATATAAAATATACCATAGTACCTCAATACAAAACGTATTAAAACGATTACAATATTCACTTCATTTAATCTAATAGTACTTGTATTTGGAATAACAAAACTCAATGTGATACAAATGTCATAGGAAATAACATTCTTAATAATGCTCAAGTATCGATGTTCTACGTTCTTTTTTATATGATTCTCTAGTCGTCATCTTGTAGTATTTCTTTCCAGGGTGACAGGTTAAGGGTCTCTTAGGTTTTTCGTCCCCACCGTTCTACGTTGGTCAGTCCACCTCTTCCGTTATTGTACGACCTTACTTCAGTTCAGAATTTTTTCTGAGTCTTCTAACGTGTTAGCTTTTCCGACCATTCGGACACATGTTAACAAGTTTCACAACTCTTAAAAAATTTAACCTAAATCTTCCTCTTATTTCCATTTAAGACCGAGTTGATTTGGACTACTGATAGGTCAGGTCACATGTGAGATGTGTTAACGATTCCTACTGTTGTGTGGATTGATTCCCCATTTTCAAAACGTCTACCTGAATTTTTATTATCTTTCACAACGAGACGACGAGGAAGATCACATCTTATGTTATCAATTTTATTCTTGACAGAAAGTTTCGATACAGTGTCGAAATACGTGGGTTTATGGTTAGAGAGTTACATACTTACCTGTACAAAATATTTATAGGAATACGAGAAGAGTTTTATATCCGATGACTTAGAAAGCGATCATTCCTTTTTTAGTTCTTAGCGTGATTTGACAAAATATTTCAGAGAAAACTGGTAGATTTATACAAACGTAACATAGTCACCCGGTCACCAAAGACCTTAATATTCTTCTATCCTTTTGTTTTGTACTTCATAACTACGATCGATAACTTTATCAACTCAAAATTTATAAAACCATAAATTGTCTCATCGTCTCTGGTTTTACCCACCAATTCAAATAAATATTATCAGCGATATATAAATATTATTTTATAGTTCTAAAATTACTAATCTTGGAGTTATAAATTGTGAATATTGGTGTATTTTTATACATAACAGTATAATAAACTAATAATTCGAGAATATATTCGTATAACTGTTTTTAATATCGAACACTCATATTTTATCGTTAATACAAAATCTTTTCGATTTGAATTACACAAGATTGTATGTGGATTATTGTATCGAGAAATAAAGAGTAACGGTATTAGAGTCACATGAATTTAACTTTTTACATGATATAGGACCCCGAAGTAAAAGTTTAACACCACTATAAAACTAAATCTTAAAAGAGGAAGTGACAAATAAAGTTCCATCAAAATTTGTATACTGGAGACCTTTCAAAATGTTTTTGTTAAAATCATATTTTAAAAGTTGACTGAAGTTCTTTATGTAAGAGTTTTCCTTAAATATTAACCTAACATCTAAGACAATGTATCGGTCAACTTAAGACACACCTTTTTATTATGGAGACCCACGGATAGTTAATACGTAAATATAGATATTTACCTAACAGTTCTTTTGAAATCGGTAATGGTAAAGGATACTAAGATTGTTCTTTTATTATATATATAATATATATATTTATATTATATCTATTATATCTATTTATATTATATCTATTATATCTATTTATATTATATATGTTTATTTCTGTTACGATCCAAGTTCAACCTAGTCGAAAAAGTCGGTTACTTTTTGGGATCTCGTATTATATTGAGATGGAGAAGAATAAGTACACTATGGTGTGGGGATTCATACCTCAAGGGAGAGTGGTCCTTTGAGACAACGGATCAGTATTAGCCTAGTTAAACGTATACATGTAATCGTGACTCGAACTGTGAAGGCTCCATTCAAATTCAGGAGGAGAGACACCAAGGGTCGGTGGTTATAGGGTAACAAAACACCAAGTCAGAGGTTCAGTACAGGTCGATAAACACTGGGGTATCTGACGTCGTGAGATCCAAAGGGACAGGAAGTGTTAGAGGACCTCTAACGAGTCTGAGTACAGGTAACTCGTCACTACGGTAGGTTGGTAGAGTAGGAGATAACAGTGAAGAGGAGGTCGGGAGTCAGAAAGGGTCGTAGTCCCAGAAAAGATTACTCAGTCGAGAAGTGTAGTCCACCGGTTTCATAACCTCGAAGTCGTAGTCAGGAAGGTCGCTAAGTCCCGACTAAAGGAAATTCTAACTGACCAACCTATAGGAACGACTAGTTCCCCTAGAGTTCTCAGAAGAGGTTGTGGTGTCAAGTTTTCGTAGTTAAGAAGTCGTAAGTCGGAAGAAATACCAGATTAAGAGCGTAGGTATGGACTGATCTCCTGTTTGGTATCGAAACTGATATACTTGGAAACAACCTTTTCACTATGGAAACGAAAAAGTATGTGACAGATCCAACCAGTACCGAAAAGAAGGTTCCTCATTTGAAGGTAATTAAAGTATGGTATAAAAGAAAAATAGTATGACATAATTTTAATGAACCAATGAGTACATAATAGACTGTAACTTATATTTGAGGTCCTTATATCTAAAGTACTTTGATAGAGAAGTTTAAACGTCCACGGATCACACCCAAAACCATTTATCACTTTCACTTTCACAATTATCGAGTCAGTACAAGGTGAGAAACGTTGGGGTACCTGACATCGAACTGTCCGAGGGGGTAGGTCCCTTAAGAGGTCCGTTCTTATGACCTCACCCAACGGTAAGGGAAGAGGTCCCCTAGAAGGGTTTTGTCCTTAACTTGGGTCCAGAGGACATAACGTTCGTCTACTAAATGGTGACTCGGTGGTACTTTCGGGATATCATCTACAAGAAATTGAAAAAAACTATGAAATTAACTACGTATATATAAAATTCTTAACTCGATAAAGTTCGTTTACTAAGAAAGTAACTTGGCAACGAGGATATCTTCTCACTAGAATATAAAAGTAAATAGTGAAAAATATATGATATATTAGTGTATGTTTTATTAAGTTTTGGTGTAAAAACTTTTCCCTCTCCATACGTATAGATATACTATTTATGTGAGAAAATATTTTCCCTAAAACCTGTCAAAATCATCGTGTGAAGGATTTGTTTATATTAATAATATTATACACTATATTCCATAAATTAAGTTGGAATGTCTATGAAAATTTATTACCCTTTATGTTATAAAGAAGTTAGGATAATTTAAAATGTTACAATAGGAGGATAATACTTAAGTAAAAGACCTGACATGTTTCTTCAATAAACACAGATGTTATATAAAGAGTCACAAACAAGAAGGTCTTTTGAAAACCTTAAACCCCGTGTAGTTCAATTATTTTAGTTGAAATAAACACCATATTACACATGGTCCATTTACATCGGTTAAAGTACCATGACAAGTTACTCAACATTGTCACTTATATTAATTAATTCGTGGTCATATAATTTCCAAATTATATAAAGGTAGTGGTGCAGATAGTACGGAGAGGAACAAACTAGTACTAGGATGTAAAGTCTGTTTACATATAAATGACAGATATATGATAGTCTAACAATAAATTCTTAAAATATATTTACCTTAGTGTTTTATTGTATAATAGACACACGACGACGTCGACGATTTAGTGAAGTCAGTATGGGCTGACACGTTGGGATATCTACCGTCGGGTGGTCCGAGGAGACAGGTACCCTAAGAGGTCCGTTCCTATGACCTCACCCAACGGTAAAGGAAGAGGTTACGTACGTACGTATGATTCTACGAAGTCAGTACAGGTTCAGACACACTGGGATACCAGTCGTCGGGTGGTCCGAGGAGACAGGTGTCCTAAGAGATCCGTTCTTATTACCTCACCCAACTGTAAAAGAAGAGGTATAATAGACACATCTAAGAAAGTAAGTCGTACTACGAAAACTCTAAGTGTAAATGACAAGACACATAGTCATATCAGGAAATACGACGTTCCATCGTAAGGTAACAAATCGGTAAAAGGTGAATTCTCCGTATATCCAGTATCGGTTAGACCCTGACAATACTTCTTTCGACGATTTTTGTAAACAGAGATACATTCGTAAGTAAAATAACAAACAAAATCATTTATGGATCCTTATTTTAACGACCCGGTATACCATTTCTCTTTGATTCTCAAATGGTTTTACTAAAATTATAGATATAACGATGACCGTTACAACGAGGTACAGGACCGGTCGTGAACAACATTTCATATTTCGGAAATATTGTGTTGATAAGATTAAAGACACAGTCTCCGTAGAGTCACACGACATTCCCACACACGTGGACCAACTATCATCACAATTCGTAGAAAATACCCTAAAAACCGGTAAACTTATAGAAGAAAACACTTTGTGACGAGTTTATAAAAAGGTATATATATATATATATATATATATATATATATATATATATATCAGTCCTCTCCCTATAGTCTTACCACTTCCCTCCGGAATTTTTTAATAAAATGTAATCTCGTATCCACCAATTATAATAACACAATCATAGTCTATATGTTTTACAATAAATTAATATGTATACGTAAACAAGAAAAAGTTAAAAAGACCTAACATAAGAAACTCAACATTTTCGATAAATGTGTAAGACCTATTCGAAAAAAAGAAAAGAAGTACGAGTACATATTATATCAGAAAAGAAAGAAAAAGGAAAGAGAAAAGTAAAAGAAGTACCGCAAAAATCTCCTCGTCCATACAAATTGAAAGTACTACAGGTTAATTGGTTCACAAACACCAAATATATAAAAGACAGAAAAATTCGTAAGAATTAGATGTGACTCCAGTGTTTACAAAAAGAGTAGAAAAGTTCAGACCTTCAAATTAACAAAATGAAAAATGTTGTTAAAGATACTGGGTAACATTCCTCTACAAGTACACGCCATACACAATTCCACACCCCCAAGTCTTGTCCGGAAGAGTTCTAGACGATTAAACCGTATTTCTAATAAAAATCGACTTTCGTCACCTCTGGCACATCCAAGTTCTCTTTACTGGTGAGGAGGAAATCTATGTGATGTCTTTAAGTCTCTAAGAAAAAAAAAGAAAAAACTTTCTCTCAATAATGGTCTCTATTTAGTTAAAAACTTAGGAACAAAAAGTCAACAAGTCATTGTAGACTGAGAAACACTAGGGTACCTGACATCGTGTGGTCCGAATGGTCAGGAAGTGGTAGAGGGCCTCTAACGAGTTTGAGTACAGGTAACTCAACCATTACGGTAGGTTGGTAGAGTAGGAGACAGCATGGGAAGAGGAGGTCGGAAATGAGAAAGGGTCGTAGTCCCAGAAAAGGTTATTCAGTCGAGAAGTGTAGTCCACCGGTTTCATAACCTCGAAGTCAAAGTCGTAGTCAGGAAGGTTACTTATAAGTCCCAACTAAAGGAAATCCTACCTGACCAAACTAGAGGACCGTCGGGTTCCTTGAGAGTTCTCAGAAGAGGTCGTGGTGTCGAGTTTTCGTAGTCAAGAAACCGTAAGTCGGAAAAAATAGTAGGTTGAAAGTGTAGGCATGTACTGATGACCTTCTTGGTATATAAACTGATATTCCTGGAAACAGTCGTTTCATTACAGAGACGAAAAATTATGACGACAGATTCAAATAGTATCGAAAAGAAGGTTCGTCGTTCGTAGAAAATTAAAGTACTGACGTCAGTGGTAGGCGTCACTAAAACCTCGGGTTCTTTTACTTCAAACAGTGAGAAAGGTAACAAAGGGGTAGATAAACGGTACTTTACTGTCCTGACCTACGGTACTAGAATTGGGACATATAAAACATTGTAATAATTTGAGTGAATTTTGAAGATCCTATTAAAAAATAAACCTATAAGATACATGTACTGATACAAACGTAGAAAAATTATACATCCTAAAATAATAAACGAAACGGTAAGAGTCTTTATGTCTTAGAGGACATGTTTCAACCCTTCTTAATCACTCTTGTGGAACACTAATAAGGACTAAAATCCCCTTTTCAGAAATTGATTATTTACATTACAACGAATATCAAATTGCGTACATTCTTAATTTCTAAAATTTTAAATTTTTTATTTTTTTATTTATTTTTAAAATTTTTTTTTCCTTTTTTTTATTTATCTACGAACATAGTCCTACTCTTTCGATGAAACACATAGTTGAAAAAACTCTTAATAAAAACATAAATAATAATCTTCACCCAAAACATAAAGTAGTTTGAGAGACATCCGTCATCTCACTAAATTTTTACATATAGTAATAAAAAGATAATAACGTCACTTAAAGAAAATAAAAGTTTATAACTAGGTTTTAACGTAAAAAATGTAAGGTGAACCAGAACCACGTAAATGGAAAATCGTAAAACAATCTAAACTCAACGATTATAAATGATTCCTAATAAAGTAAATATAAATCCTACCCATAAACAAATATCGAAACAGAAGAACCCAACGAAAAGAGATCAAAATTACGTCTCATTACCGAAGTATTTTGTTCTACAAAGTAATTTTTTATAAAGGAAGTAAGAGATAACATTGTCTCAAACTCTAACAACTAAAGTCACTTGTTAAATCTGAATCTGAAAAGAAAAACCCTTCTCCTAAAAAAATTTTTGTTCAAGACTGATTTTAACTAGATTCATATAACTCTAAAATTATAGAACACTTAGGTAAAACTACTGAACACAGAAGGTTCTTAAAGTAGGTAAAGTACGTTTAATAGTTTAAATATGTGTATTTTACTGAGTTGTGAGAGAATGAAAGAAAGTTAGAAAAATTCTAAAAAGTATAAATAAACAGGTCTAATTCTTCGGCTCCACCCCAAACCGTGAGTCTTATAAATATTCTTCACTTGTAGATACCTTCCTTTCCCTTTGTCCTTACTCCTACCTTTCCGTCTCGATCTCAACAATAGAGACAAGACGTTACCTACAAGAAACCACCCTTAAGTATACACTAAGTTTCTAGAAGTGCGAAATGACGTTTAAGATACGTAGGTAGGTGAACGGAGATAAAACCTAGAAGAAGAGGGTATAAGGTAAAAACACAGAGGTCCGGGGACTGTTAGCTTGGTCCGGTAAATTTTCTCAGGTACTTAAGTGTAAATGAGATTAGAAACCGGTGAAGAACAAGACGCATTTTACTTACTGATCGACATGGTGTCCTACATGGTGTCCAGCGGGAAGAGACACTGTAGTGGAACCCCACATGTCCCTGTCGACACATGTAAAAGCCAGACGTAGGTGTATGGAGGGATAGAAAGGCATTTGTCACGGTTCCCTAAAAAGAAGAGATAGTCGAACAATCTATATTACTTGGCAGACCAGTAACACCCGTTTCGTCAATAGGTCATTCGAAGACGGGAGAATCTCTAAACAGGTAATCTCTGGTACCAGACCTTATAAGAGGATATGTCTTCGGTCACGTTTCGACATTGAACCGGGATCTAAAAAGAGTTTTGAATGACCTAAGAGGACAGAACACATAAGTCACTTGAAAGAAGATAATAAACTTCTACTTGTAACATACCATCGACCAGTCGGAGTGGTCATATAGACGGGTCGTTTAGGGGTTGGTGTCGTTCCCTTGCCCCAGAAGTGGACGTTCTGGTCTCCCCCAACGTACATCAGGTATTCGAAGTCATCGATAACTCTCCCCGGACGACCGGTCTCTCTGACCATGTGTAATATCTACGACTAGAATGACACAAGAAGAGGAAACGTACTTAATTTGGTAATAAGATTGGTCACGTACATATAATTCAGGAGTCGTTGAGACTTGGGTACGTTCTACGTCAGCCACGTCCAGATATCCGAGGATGAAGACTACCGACCATAACAATACTGGAAACGACAGGAGTCGTCACCCTTCAGAGTGAACTTACCCACTGGTTCAAAAGACAAGGTATCCGTACTTCCACTCCCTCCTAAAACCACGATGACTTTGTAATCACTCACCGTTTCCAAGTCCCTTAGTACGAATTCATGGAACTGCCCAGTGGACAACTAATGTCTGTACGTCACCGGTTGTATGATACTTAAAGAAGACTCAGACGACCTAGAATACTAAATCACTGGTTCTGTCTTAGGTCAAACACTAGTAGTCGAGACCTCTCTTTCAGTGAACTACAAGGTACAACTTCTCAAATTACAGAAGATCCAGTACGACTCTCAACAAAAAGTTTATCATGAATTAAGACACGATGTCTACCAGACCTAAATGAAGTCTAGGAGTTTTCGGGTACAAACTGAGAGGAGGATCCCGAACGATATTGGAGGTACACCATCAAAAAGGCCAGTGACTATGGAGATTACCATTTCAGATGACTCAGACATAAGGGTTCCCCGTCTTGACGAATATTGTGTCTGACTCGTGAAAGGACGAATGTTTGGATGACCGATTACATAAAACAACCCGAATATTGGACCTCTTTCATATAAGGTTGTACCTTATTTAACGGAGACCTTGAGTTTTCTGGAGTATCACTCTCCCGTACTAAGTTAGTAGAAATGGGGTAAACCCCATTATAGTTCGGTGGTTTTTATACGAAATATTCTTAATACTATAGTCGATATTTTTTTTATTCTTTGACTATTGGACCAGTTTGAATACTACAGTAAAATATATCAATTCTAATTTTTTTTTTGTTTTACGTAGAATACTTTTATAAATAAGAAGTATTCATATTCTAATAAAATGAATATAAAAAATACGGAAATACGTCATTATAAACTGGGATATACAATCCTCTTTATTTACCTATAATTAAACTTTCTTGTTCTGTAAAATGTCATCCGATTAAAAGTCTATTAAAAACTGAGTACCTAAATTTTACGGACAACTACTATGTTATGTATGGAAAATTTTATATCAAACAATTTATATTAGACTGTATACTGGTTATCAAAACTAGTATCGTTTACAATTTTAATCCCGAAATATTATATTTACTTGTATAAAGTGTATGTCATTTCTAGGTTTCACCAAAATATATTTACTTTCACTTTCACTTTCGTCATCAGTGAGTTAACATAGGTTGAGAAAAGCGGCGGTACCTGAGACCAGGTACCTTAAGAGGTCCGTCCTTATGACCTCACCCATCGGTAAAAGAAGAGATCCTCTAGAAGAGTTGGATCCTTAGTTTGGACCCAGAGGGTATAACGTCCGTCTAAGAAATGACAAACTCGGTGGTTCCTTCGGGAAATTTTTAATTTGGATGATACTTTTCGAAGTCCTAAATTATCGACTGAAGACGTGAGTTTTCAACCAACTTGTTCTCCGATAGAGTCGAGACCACCTCGTCACAACGACGGGTATCGGAACAGGTCACGGTCGACATGAGATGTATGAAGATCCCTTCGTTTAACTCAAGTAAGAAAGGGTAGTCACACGACCTGTCACATAGTCTGGATCACACTAACCACAACCTGTGACTCTGACTTTTTTTAGTATTGATGGACTTGTTCCAGAAGGGACGGTTTCCGTTGATGTCTGAAACACTTTATTAATGTCGTAACACACCAGGTTACGTGTTCGTTGATCTTTTGTAAAAGGGTTGAGAACGAAATCCAGTCATAAAGAATTCTGTCCTTTCTTTTGTCTTGTATTCACAAGTTATCCCAAAAACAACATGTTTTCGTTGGTAGCTAAATCTTCTCCGTCTAATACATAAATTCGTCTTTCGATGACATAAGAAACATAAGTAATAGATAAGTTTGAGTGACACATAAGATCCTATAAAGTTTCAAAAATCGAAGAGATCAATGATCTTGGGAAATGTCTAACAATAAATAATATATTTGACATGTTAGAATACGTCAAAGGGGTTTAGTGAATTATAGGAGAACGAACGATGGTCGATCACGGAATGTAACCTTGTACCCATGTATCAGTAGAAGTAGTGATGAGGTAGGAGTAAAAAGATCGACACGTAGGGTGATTGGTACTCAGAAAGGAGTGAGAAATCCATTCGTAAGGTATCCTTCTGTAAACTTTTTTTTTTTTTTGTGATAATAGTTTGAAACCCTTTACACCGTATTTTGTAAGGAGAAAACTTCTAATGACTACTTAGAACTTGTTATTCTAGTAGCTCTTTACAATTAAAGTAAATTGATACCTGTAAAGGTAGGGAAAAATTCTGTATAGGTCATCAGTTGTCGAATACTCTTTTATAACGAGACGAGACTCAAACTCTTACGAAGAAATGTATAAAAAGGACAGTGTAGGGTATTATATATCTAGAAAGACATTAACAAGCACATCAGTAATCGATGTGATAAACTAATCTTTAGTTAAACGATATCATAACATACCGAGTAATTACCCGAAAATAAAAGAAATAACGAAAAGTTGATGACCGAATATATGAAGAAATTTTCTTAAAGTGAGTTTTAATAAGGTATTAAATAAAAGAGAGTCAAGGAAAAAAAGAGAGAGTGACAAACTTGGAAATGAAAAAGGAACAACGTTCCATAAAGACCGTTTATAATACAAAGAACCGTATACA
This sequence comes from Capra ibex, assembly GCA_006410555.1. NCBI lineage: Eukaryota > Metazoa > Chordata > Mammalia > Artiodactyla > Bovidae > Capra > Capra ibex. The sequence goes on along the minus strand of SJYO01018169.1, from coordinate 40,146,925 downwards.
GACACTAATTCTTACCCCCCGATCCTGAAGGGAGTGTCAGGTTACCGATTCTGAGACGGAAAGTTACGTCCCTCACGTCCAAGCTAGGGAACAGTCCCTCGATTCTTATACGGAGTACCAGTCTTTTTGTTTTGTACTTTGTCTCGTTATAACATTGTTTAAACTGTTTCTGAAATTTTTACCATGAGAATTTCTTTTATTCTTATCTCCTGACTAATATAAATATGTACATACACTCACTTTCGGAGAGTCAACACAGGTTGAGAAACACTGGGGTACCTGATATGGTAGGTACCTTAAGAGGTCCGGTCTTATGACCTCACCCATCGGAACGGGAAAAGGTCCCCTAGAAGGGTTGGGTCCCTTACTTGGGTCCAGAGGGTGTAACGTCCACCGAAGAAATGATCGACTCGGTGTTCCCTTCGGGTATATGTACAGTATACACACATATATATATACTTTCACTTTTTCTTTCATTTCGGTGGGTCAGCACAGACTGAGAAACTCTGGGGTATCTGACATCTGAACCTCTTCCGTTACCGTGGGGTGAGGTCATGAGAACGGACCTTTTAGAGTACCTGCCTCCTCGGACCGTCCGACGTCAGGTACCTTAACGATTCTCAGTCTGTTCTGACTCTCTGAAGTAAAAGTGAAAAGTGGAAGTACGCAACCTCTTCCGTTACCGTTGGGTGAGGTTACAAGAACGGACCTCTTAGGGTCCCTGCCCCCTCGGACCACCCGACGGCCGATACCCCAGCGTGTCTCAGCCTGTACTGACTTCGCTGAATCGTCGTCGTCTGACATCTGATGTTCGGAGGAGACGGGTACCCTAAAAAGTCCGTTGTCATACCTCATCCAACGGTAAAGGAAGAAGTCCTCTTGGAAGGACTTGGTCCCTAACTTGGGGCCAGAGGGAATGACAGACTCGGTGGTGCCTTCGTATTCTGTGTGTATATATGTGAGTTTCACACACATAACATGAACGACCGAAACTCAAAGGATCTCTCACTAAAGTTACCTAACGAAACCCCAATGTGGTTCTAATCCACGACCATAGATTCACAAACGAGAACTTGAAAGGTCTTCTCAGAAGATCTTAGGAAGAATTTCACAAGACCTCTCTTTTACCTCCCTTTTACAAGTGTTAAGACGTAGGTATCGTAATTAAGAACAGAAGAGGATTAAAAACCATTTAGTGAAATACGGGAGTTGAGAGAACCGTAAGTGGTCAAGTTTATGACAGGTAAAATGACAGAGATCTCTTATTAAGAGGTATAAAAAAGGATTTACCTTCTTTCGGTGGACGGTATACTAAATCCAGTCTCTCCCTTTGATCCCTATATTGGTGAAGAGTACAAAAGTAAGTCAGGAGGAATAAAGTAGAAATAGGGAAAATAAAACGTCACTTCGTCTTGTATCATGAGGACCAAACCCCCTAAAAATTCTTAAGACAGTAATCTTAACAAAGAGGTTACTACATAATATAGGTCCAAAGAATCCAAACCTTCACTCGATAGTCTGAGAGTATATTAAAGTATAATTTTTAAAAAGATAGTAAAAGTACCTAAATCACACATAAAACCTTATATTTTGTCTACGTAATAAATTAGACTATTAAAGGGTCCCTAGTCTTACATCATAAAATTACACGTGTGTACAGTAGGAGATATATCAGCCAAGGTATCATCACCTGTAAAATAATAACAATAATAATTTTTAACACGTTTATAAAGATATACGTATAAAACAGGAAGAATCATAATTAAGGGACTTTGTTCTAGTCCCAATTTATAGTACTAATAAAAATTCCCAACAATTACGTATAGTAGTTTACCGAAAGGTTTATTAAATCGGTTAATTGTAAAAAGGGATGTTTACATTCATGTCTTAGGTAATCAGGATAAGTTAATAAAAAGGTTGTGTACATTTTCTAACACGAAAGACTGGACGACAATTCAATCTGTATTTATACACTAAATGAAACTGGATCAATTTACGTACAAATTTACGAAGTGTCATTAAGATCAGACATAGAAACTCTGGGTCACACTTTAATTTGTATGAGAAAAGTGTAATAGATCCACTGACACTTTCGTCAACAGTATTGTCTCGAAGGTAACCGAAACACGTAATGATCTTAAGTCAATTGTTTCTGGAGACGATGTACATCACACTTACCGTTTATGAGTAGATAATTAAGTAACTCTAACAAAGAATCACGTTACTTTGGATCGGATAGGACTGACTAAGTCGTACTTATACACAAAATGTTTTTACATGGATCTTAAATCAGTATAAAAAGTCAAAAATTTCGTAGTTCTGTAAATTTAACGGTGTTATTGAAAAATTATTTTTTATGATACATTGTCTATGTCCGGTACAAACTAAAGTCCAACATTATATCGGAAATTCTTCATACGTACGTAATAAAAAGTCGTTTCATATTGACCATAAATCTACAATTTATAAATGACGTTAACATACGAAATTAGATGTTTTATATCTTAACGTGACTAAAGACTCTCTTACACTGTAAGTTTTAACATCAAACATTTTTGAGTAAATTTTGTTACAAGTCAAGTCAAGTCTGCGAGTCAGTACAGGTTGAGAAACGCTGGGGTACTTAGCCTCGTACGGTCCGGAGGGACAGGTAGTGGTTGAGGGCCTCAAGTGAGTATGGTATACCAATTACAATTTTCTCGAATAACAAGAAAACGGTTCGATCATCAGTCAGAAGTGAAAAAGGAAGTTATGTTTTACAGAATCTTTTTCAATCGTTAAGAGTATGTATTTGATATAAAAATAGAGAGCTAACCTTTTTCACACCGGTGATTCTACATTCGTCTTTTGACCCAACCCTATTATGTCTACCTTCCACTGGGGAAATTGTAGACTGTGAAAAAAGGAAAGATGGTGAACCCTGTAACCACACTAGTGTTCACGACGGTATCGGTAAAACACTAGTAATTCTTATGTGTCCTAGTCTCTTTGTATTATTCCCTGAACCTCGTACTCTCTATTACTATGGTGTCCCGAGAGTACATGGTCTTCAAGAATATCATTAGAGTCTGTGGAGTGTAAATCATATTCATTCTATTTTTTTTACCCGAAGAGACCACCGAGTCACCATTTCTCAGACGGACGTTACGCCCTCTGAGCACAAACTAGGGACCCACCCCTTCCAGGGTACCTCTTGCTGTACCGTTGGGTGAACTCATAAGAACGGACCCTTTAAGGTACCTGTCTCCTTGGACCATCCGATGTCAGGTACCCCAGTGTTCTTAACCTGTGTTGAATGACTGATTTGATGGTGGTTCTATTTTTTATTGGAGATGTAAAAATTCAATGACGAGATAAAAATAGAAAAACAATATACGTTGGTTTTAATTAGGTTCAACGATATGTTTAAATGAGTATCATTCTTTGTGTGTGAAAATTTTTATTATAAATTTAATTTTATATACGTCAAATTAAACAAATATGTGTAAAATAAGAGAACATATAGTACTCGTTTAGTGAACATACTATGTGTATATACAGTGTAAGATAATTAAAGATCTATACGGTTAATACTTATAAAATTATAAGAAAAAAGTTAATTAATAAAATATCCCAAAATAAAGAAGGTAGACAACTCAAAGACAGTAGAATAAAAGACTGGAGTTCACTTAATCACCAAAAACTTACACACCAGTTGAAACTTCGACTTAAAGAGATAAGAAAACAGTGTAAACAATGAGATTAACCCACACGTTTTCCACACCTTCAAATTTTCTCTATAAGAAAATCAAAAGATAATGACGATACTGTTTAGTGGTATTTTAATTGTCACCTTTTATCGTGTTTAAATAATAGAGTGTGTAGAAATTCAGACTTTAGGTTACCCGAACCCTCTGAAGAGACGAGACTCAGAGTATTTAGTTACAAATTCGTACAGACACAAAAAGAGACAATTCAAAATCTCCACTTAGATAAAGTTCGGAGAAGTCCAACAACCGTCTTAAGTCATGGTTTTAGTTAACTTCATAAGAACGGACCTTTTAGGGTACCTGCCTCCTCCCTATGTCAGGTACCCCGACGTTTCTCAACCTGTGTTGACTCGTTGATTCGTGTGTGTCAACACCCTGACTCCAGGGACTCAGAAAAGATCGAGAACCGACTCCCAGTAAGAGTCGAAGATCTACAGTGAACGTAAGATGACGAACATCTTGAAAAAGAGGTGGAAGTCCCATTCGTCACCTCCTAGGTCGGGAAGAGTGAGTGTGCGGTGTACGAAAACTGGGGACGAAGACGAAGTAGAGAAGACGACGACGTAGAGACTTACTGAGAAGACGGAAAAAGAAAAATTTCCAGGTACACTAATACCGAGTGGACCTATAATGTCGTACTAAAGGAGTAAAATTTTAGTTCACTAATCATTAGAATGGAGGCAAATGTTTCAGGTAACTGTTGTATAATGTAATTACAAACTTATTGGTCTGATCTCCTTAGGACCTCCTGTAACAATATTAAGACGGATGCTATGTATAATGAGTGAAAGGTAAACTTCTAATGGGTCGTCGACAGAAAGACTTATATTTTGATAGGGAAAGAGAAACAATTCTGAGGGTCTCGTGTCGACAATGTAGGTCTGGTTTAGAGAGTAAAAGAACCGTATAAGGTCTCCGTCTAGGGGTGATGAACGAGAGAGTGAATTACACCTACCTGATGTATTTGGACAACTGACGAGGACGGGGACGTGTAGTTGATTAGTGGGATTTAACGGGGAACTAACAGTGGACGATGACTGAGGTGGTTGCATTCGTACAATACCCAGTCACGACGAAGAGAAAACGACGTTAAAAATAAAGTTTCTACAGTTTGAACAAATAACAAATATTACCTGACGAGTACTCAGAAACTAGGGGGTGGTTAGAAAAAAGAACAAAGACCACGTTGAGATTAATATATTCGTACAAAAATACATTCAAGGTCTTTAAACCACATCCCAACCTATATCGTCATCCATGATGTATATGGTAGATCTTTAACTTGAAGTTAGATATTTTTCAATTATTTTTAATATTGTACCTAATACCTTTAGAAAGAGGAATATATAATACTTTACACACATACGTATGTATGTATATAAGTATTCGTAGTAAAGAATCAAAAAATCATGGAATTGTATGGTTTGTATTTATGAATAAAGTACTTTACAGTACTATTGGTGGAATACGAAATTCAATAGAAAAATAAATACAAATTATATTTCATCACTAATCGAGATTAACGGTAAATGTTCTGGGACTATGAGTAAATATACTGGGACTGAGAACTCTCAGGGAAACTGACGTTCCTCTAGGTTTGTCAGGTAAGACTTCCTCTAGTTGGGACCCTAAGGAAACCTTCCTTACTACGATTTCGACTTCGAGGTCATGAAACCGGTGGAGTACGTTTCTCAACTGAGTAACCTTTTCTGAGACTACGACCCTCCCTAACCCCCGTCCTCCTCTTCCCCTGCTCTCTCCTACTCTACCGACCTACCGTAGTGCCTGAGTTACCTGCACTCAGACTGACTTGAGGCCCTCTACCACTACCTGTCCCTCCGGACCGCACGACGCTAAGTACCCCAACGTTTCTCAGCCTGTGCTGACTTGTTGACTTGACTTGACTTTGTAAGAAACGCACATAAATACTGAAGTCAAAATCTATTTTATATTTACCTTAAATATTATAAAGTAAGAATGTCGAATCGTCTAAAAATGTGTACGTACACGACATAAATTAAGATTTGACCAACTCCTTTAAACCCGTACTTTATCTCAGTAACGATAAGTAAGAGACGAAAGTCAGGTCGGATCCAGTTACTTCTGTAGACCACAAATTGCAAACCGTCGACAAGTTATCCGATACTGTATACTTTATCAAACCACCAGACTGAAGTGAAAAGTAACTTAGTAACAGTCCATCACTAATCGTTGGATACTCCTTGAACCGTTTGTCATTCCCTACAAGGTACAACCTTGCGAAAAGATAGGTATGTGAGACAAATATTATAGTCGTCACTTCAAATAACCGTCCTTTGAGACAGATACAGTGGGAAAGGATGACAAGTTATTTATTTTCTGAAATTGACGGTCACGTCTAATATATAGAGTTCTCCTAGTTCATAAATTTCATACTTTTTTTGATTAATATGTCACGATTCTTATATATTTTAATCTCATCTACAAAATCTACACTAATTATTACCGTGAAGAGATAAAAGTATTTTCACTTTTTATAAAAGGATCGAATTTGTGGATGTTATTGATCCGTAATTATTTGTAAATAACAACCAACTAACCAACAATTGATGAAAATGACCTAAGTTTATTAAAAGATCAAATTGTTCTTCTTAAAATGAGTAACACGTATATCAGTCTAGAAGTCACGATGTCGTCTTGTGAATCTACCGAAGGAGAAGGGGATCGAAATATATCTATGTTAACTCTATGTTATTGTAATTCCCACATGTTTCACTACTAAACTATGTGACTATATAGTGTTGAACGTATGTATCATTCAGTAAAGTCAACACAGGTTGAGAAACACTGGGATACCTAATATCGGACGGTCCGAAGAGACAGGTACCCTAAGAGGTCCGTTCTTATGACCTCACCAAACGGAACGAGAGGAGGTCACCTAGAAGGACTGGACCCCTAGTTTGGACTTAGAGAACGCAAAGAACGTAACCGTCCGTCCAAGAAATGGTGATCACGGTGGTCCATTCAGGACATATAACGTTTTAATAATGGTTTTGTTCCAATAAATTTTAGAGTAGAGTGTATTAATGATGAACACTACATACAACACACACATACATACACGTACACCACTCTTGTAGATGTTAGATAAGAATATTGAAAGTTCATGTATTATGTCACAACAATTGATATCGGTAGTATGACATATAATCTAGGAGTGTTGAATAAGTTATTGACCTTAAAACATAGTAAACTGGTTACCAAGTCACATAGTGGAGTAATCGAGGTGGAAGGTTACGGGGTCGTTAGTGGAAAGGTGAGGATGAAGGTACTCAAACCGAAAAATTTTTAAGGTGTACATTCACTCTAGTATGTCATAGACACAGAGAGACTGAAGAAAATAAATCGTGTTACGGGAGTCCCAGTAGGGATAACAACGTTTACCTAAAGGATGAAAAAATACCGACTTATTACAAGATAACATACATACATACATACGTACATACATATATATGCACATATATATATATATATAATATATATACTGTAAACATTTAAGTAAACAACTGGTTGTGAATCTATCGAAGGTACAGAACTGACAACACTTATTCCAACGAAAATTGTACCACTACGTCTTATTTCTACTAACGTTTATATGCCTATCCTTTCATATGAACTGTGTTGTCCTTTAGAACCAAATTTCTAACATACGCACGAGTCAGTACAGGCTGAGACGCTGGAATACGTGATATCGGGAGATCCAAGGAGACAGGTACCCTAAGAGACCCGTCCCTATAATCTGACCCAACGGTAAAGGTAGAACTAACCAAGTTTTATACAGAAACGTTTTATGGCATACTAGAACACGTTCGATTAATGGAATAAAAACTCAACCTTAAAAGAATAAAAATCTTCTTAAATAATTAATTTCTCGATATAATAGTATTTATCAGGTTACTTTATTATAAAATACCGTGTACCATATATTTATGAATTTACGGAACAAGTCGTTTATTAATAATTGACAAATGATAGTAATGTTCGGTCAATAAAATAGGATATAAAAACTAGACAATCCGTCAATCTTATCCTTATCAGGTCTTATCGTCACCGATTTTCTGTTCCTTCCCTTTTCGGGCACTTTTATCTTGTTTCCTTCCAGGTTCCTGACCTCACTCCTGGAGTTAACTTTGTTTGTTGTGAGGACGGATCGGGTTAAATGTACCCCGTCCGGGTCCCCCTCCTCCTTTTTTTGTATATTTCTCCTCGGTTTCCCAAAAGAGAAGTGTAGGAACCCAACTGTACGGGAGTGTGGAACTCCAAAGGAAATAAAAGATTTATTTTGACTCGATATTGTACTTCGACATTGTGACTAGACAAACCCTCGACACTGTGACCAGACAGGTTCTCAACATTACGACCAGGTAGTGAAGTATAAAAACAACACTGCTCTGTCTTGGTTCCTTTAATGTACGAGGAGACTGTAGATACCACGGTACTGAGTCTAAATTGGACCGACTTTGTTGGAACCGTGTCGGGGGACGTTCCTCCACCGGTTCGTGTCGTCCTCGGGTTGAACCACTTTTGAGGACGCCACCTTCGAGTTTTGCTTCTTTTGGGTCGTGTCCCCTTCACTGTTCTTCGGGTCGTACGACCTTTGGCCCTGTCGCTTTTTGCTTGAGTCGTCTTTCGAGTGTACCGAGTCAGAGTCTTAGGTCTTCTGGAGGAGTGAGGATACCGACCTTCCTGTATACGGATCGTTTTAGAATTAAGGAAATGTTAGGGAGTAAGGAACAAAGGAACTTACGGGGAACTTGTCCGCTCATCGTCACCCCCGTTAACTCCCTGGGACTGTCCCGGAGGAAGAGTCACACAGGGTTTCCGAGGTGATAGACGACCCGGGGTCATCGACAATGGGTCCGGTCACCCCCAAGAAGACAGGAATTAGAAGAAACCGGTTCCCAGTTCAGTCACTTTTGACACTCGTGTCCATAAATCGTCTAAAAGGCCGTCCAATACTTCCCCTAAGGAACCGTGTAAAACGGGTGACGAAAAAAGGGGGCACGAGGTCGAGGAGGGAGGACCCTGAAGTCAAGTCAAGTCAAGTCAAGTCAGCGAGTCAGCACAGGCTGAGAAACGCTGGGGTACTTGGCGTCGTGCGGTCCGGAGGGACAGGTAGTGGTAGAGGGTCTCAAGTGAGTCTGAGTGTAGGTAGCCCAGGTACTACGGTAGGTCGGTAGAGTAGGAGACAGCAGGGGAAGAGGAGGACGGGGGTTAGGGAGGGTCGTAGTTTCAGAAAAGGTTACTTAGTTGAGAAGTGTACTCCACCGGTTTCATGACCTCGAAGTCGAAATCGTAGTAAGGAAGGTTCCTTTAGGGTCCTGAATAGAGGAAGTCTTACCTGACTAACCTAGAGGAACGTCAGGTTCCCTGAGAGTTCTCAGAAGAGGTTGTGGTGTCAAGTTTTCGCAGTTAAGAAGGTACGAGTCGGAAGAAGTGTCAGGTTGAGAGTCTAGGTATGTACGGGTGTCCTTTTTGGTATCGGAACTGATCTACCTGGAATCAGCCGTTTCATTACAGAGACGAAAACTTATACGATAGATCCAACCAGTATTGAAAAGAAGGTTCCTCATTCGTAGAAAATTAAAGTGCCGACGTCAGTGGTAGACGTCACTAATACCTCGGGGGGTTTTATTTCAGACTGTGACAAAGGTGACAAAGGGGTAGATAAAGGGTACTTTACTACCCTGGCGTACGGTACTAGAAGCAAAAGACTTACAACTCGATTTCGAGTTGAAAAAACGAGAGGAGAAAGTGAAAGTAGTTCTCCGGAAAATCAAGGAAAAGTGAAAGACGGTATTCCCACCACGGTAGACGTATAGACTCTAATAACTATAAAGAGGGTCGTTAGAACGGACCGGTTTTGGGTACTACGGACCAAAGTCCTTGATTACTTCGAGTCCGAGACCACAGAGTAACGTTTTTAAGTCAATCTCTGTGTCGTTATCCATTCTCTACCTAAACAAGTCTAAGTCTCTCGTCGTATGAGACGTCCCACACGAACATTACGACCGGGTAGTGCAGTATAAAAACAACACTGCTCTGTTTTGGATCCTTTAATGTGTGAGGAGACTGTAGATACGTCTCGTGAACGGGAGACGTTCGTGTGGTAACGTCTCCCGTTCACGAAGACAGTACCTTACACCACACCGACACAAAACGGTCGACCCACTTAAGTATACAATTACTCACCCTCTTAGTAGGGTTGGTAACCCCTTGGTGGGTGAGGAGACAGAAACCTGTCATTGAATCTTGACAGAACGGTTGAGACCCACACAGTGAATCGAACGTCTAACCTCTAGTCCCAAATGAAAACTGAACAGTAGAACCTGGGTCAACTAAAATTAGTCAAATATAATCCGGGAACACGATACAGTAAGAAAGTTTTCAACACGGGACGGGGGAAGGGAGGACAAAGTACGAGAAGGACTCGGGGTAGACCCCGGTGTTACAACGGAGATGTCAGAAGACCTCCCTTTTGGTCTTTTATCGACCGGGAACCCTCCCTTTATGACATATTATAGGTCAGGGAGATCTATGAGTCCGGACGTAGAAGGTGCAAAGGACGTTGGACACGTTGTTACCGTAGAGAGTCACTTGGACGATTCCACCCTCTGTCCGTGTGTCACGGACGATCTTCAGGTAGGTAACCGTAGGGAAGTTTCCGTTAACCCGAAGGTCCCTATTACAAACGGTGAAACCCTCAATCGGGACGTCCGGTAAACCCGGATTTGGGAATGGTGGGAAGAGGATTTTAATGTTGTGTCGGGAAAATACGTTGTAGACCGGATAACGGAGAATAGTTAAACAAGAATTCGGTTAATGATTGAGGATGTTGGTCCTGGGACGGGGGAACATCCGTTATAACGAGGTGGGGTGAATAACAATTTTATGTGAATTACGGGAATTGTCCCGGTCTATTGGGTGAGGAAACAGTAATGAAGACAATAATGGATTTCACCCAGATACTGTTACTTGACAAATGGTGACCTTTGTGGGATTTTACGAAAATACCTCCTGATCCCCTCCTTTAGTCACTGAGGTTAGGGAATTTCGTCATTCTCCTATTCCGACTACTGGTGAAGTGGTCCAAGGGTCAGAATCCCGTGTCCGAACCTAACGAAAGGTAGTACTATAGATAAGGGTAGACACCACTTGTTTCACCGTTATTCAATATTAGTGTTGGGGAATTAGGATAGGTCGTGATCAGTGCCGACCTCTAAACCCCTGTGGGTTGAGGTCGAGCCCCTAGGGTCCTTCAGTTGGACAGAGTTGGACGGGTCCCTAGGCCAAGGACCTTTCGACAGTACGGAGTCGGACGAGTCCTTAGGTAGTCAGGTCCTAGGGTCCTTCAGTTGGACGGAGCTGGACGGATCTATAGACCAGGGACCCTCTAACAATACGAAGTTAGACGAGTCCCTAGGTCATCAGGGTCCCCAGGGTCCTCCATTTGTACGGGACTGGACGGGTCCCTGTGTTAAGAACCCTCCGACTGTACGGAGTTGGTTCCCTGTGGACCGAGAGTCCAACTTTGTCATGACTTATCCTATTCGAAGTCTTTCTGAGTGGGGATTCCTTCAGGTGGTACCTTTATCTTCTTTCGGATAATAAACACCCTGACACGATTCAGAGTCGTTATTCAGTCCTCAGGTCACTCTTGTGGTAACGGAAAGACCTTTCGGATTTTCTCTGGGAGGTTTTCAAATGATTAGATCTGAATTTGAGAATGCTCCCTGACCATCAAAATTTCCTGTTTAAGGAAACATGTTGAGGGACACGTAGGTTACGTTTAGTCTGTAGTCCTATTTCAATCTTGTCGATATCGTCGTCCTGATACGACGGAGAAATCTACTCTACCAGGTCTGTCGGTGGTCATGGAAAATATTGTCTCTTGTCCTCTCCCTCCGGTTCGGGTCCTCTCCCTCTCTTCCTTTCCCTGTTCCGTACGGGTCTACGACCAGTGGGAAGTCCCTTCGGGACACCGTTTGGGACTCAGGAACTTCCTGTTCCGTGGTCCGTTTACGGATTAGACATCTGTCCTTCCCGAAACCCGGATTCTCACAGGTTTGGTCCTGTTCAGAGGACTTTGCCGAACGATGTTTACGGTAGTAGTCCTGTAACCCGCCGTGAGACGGGAACGCTGGGTTCTCGGAATTCCAGTTCACGGTTCGGAAAGGAGTGCTACTAAGTTGTCCGGACTTGGTCGGACGAGGTCGGTCTGACGGACAGTGTCTATTGGTAGTGTCCCGACTTCAGTTCCGACGTTGACCTACACCGTTCATCCAGACTCTTAAAGAACCAACTGTGTCCCCGATGGATGAGACAGGACTGGAGGATGAGACCTCGGAAGAGGAGGGTTTGGACATGGTAAAACCCACGATGTCCTTTTTGTTAATGAATTTCTAAGTGGGTTCGTAAATAAACAACGACCCTACCTGTGTATAAAAGGGTGGTCAAAGACCACCAGGGAGTCACAGGATGAGGGCACAACCCTTCTCTATATGAGTGATTTGACCCCTGGTGAGAACACTACCCTTCGAAAAGTCGGGGATCTCGGGATGTCGAGGACCAATGATGACTTCTTGGGTAATGTGGGAGCGGTTATCTCTCCCGGGGTTTTGATATCCTCCTATTTTAATCGGGGGTTCACACCCTAGTCTCCTGTGGACCTGCTCGGGTGGTTCGACTTGACCAGTAGTAACAGAAGGTTCTAGGGTGAGCCAAAGGATTAGCCTTTGTTATAGGGGAGTCTTCTCTCCGGACCCTTCCTGATGTCGGAGATTATTTGTTTAAGGAACGGACACCCGATAACCAGGGGTCGTTAAGCGGCACAGTGTGGAGTTAGGAGAGACATTTCTTTTTACTGTCTTGGACCACTTACCAAGTTCTAGAGGTCTAGTATTTACTTCGACATCAGGACGAGGTAAGATGTCATGAGTGAGGAATGACATTAGAACCCTCTTTAGGGTGGGTCACGGTTCACCAAATGTCAGAACCTAGAGTTTCTACGTAAGAAAACGTATGTTGACCGATTTCTTAGGGTTATAGAAAAACGGAACCTCACCCCTCGAGGTCCTTTTTTTGTGGTTGTCTACTGAACCTGTCTTAATCGAGTCCCCAAGTCTCTATCGGGGGTGGACAAACCTGTCCGAGAACCGGCCCTAGAGGATGTAGACCTGGACCCTGGATTACCCTTTTATAATGTCATATATCTACTGGATGATTAGACAAGAGGTCTACTCCTTTTACGGGTTGATGTACATTAAGTCCAAGATTTGAAAAAGTCGTCTCTCCCCTATATTGCAGAGGATTCGATTCCGTGTCTACCAGCTCTGTTTCCAGTGAATGGACCCTCAAGTCTAATGTGTGTTCAGGTCCTCTGACAGGAGACTAGCCCATGTTCCTTAGGAGTTCAACGGGAGGGGGTGTTGAGCTTTTGTTAACGTTCGAAAGGACCTCAATTGACCCATAACATCTTATACCTATGAGTTGATACCCGATTAAAGGTTCGGGAATATACTTTTGAACTTCCCTACCCTACTAAGTTAGGGTCGCTACACCCCTTGAGGAGTTTTCTTCCGTCTCCGATGTTATTTTGTTCTGTTGAGTTCATGGACGGAACTCCAAAGGTCTGGGTCTCTTTCGTAAGGTTGAAATACAGGTACTTTCTCTCCCCTATCGGAACCCTCACAATTGAGTTTCCAACCCTAGACTCGGGTCGGACATCGAATGAACAGGTTCTTCGAACTGGGTTGGTGGGTTCCGACCGGAGGGACGGAAACGTCGACAACGTTAGGACTATCTTCTACGAAATTTTGTGAGAAACCCCCCTTTTGATAAAAATGGTCGGTGGTTCACTTTGTTGAGGATTTACCCTCTCCGGTAAATACCTACAGACTAATTTGTTAGGAGTCTATAATTCATCACGACTACCTTTTAAGTCTGGAGTGAGATAGGGAGACACTCCAAGAGTTGGGTCCGTGGGAGGACAGATGGGGGCTCCCGAGAGAGGAGAAAGTAAGAACGGATCTTTGGAACCTGGTGACCTGTTTTGGTGTTCCCCCTAACAGTCTTCTAGGAGACTGGTTAGGACTCCTTTAGACCATGTGACTACTTTCCTCGAAATAGAACCTACCTTTTTCTTCTCGGTCTATACGTCATCAGAGGTTGAAACTCTGGTATCTCCGATTCGGAGACGGTGGTCCATGAAGTCGGGTCAATCGACTCGAGTATCCGGACTTAGTTCTAAATCTCGACCCTTTTCCTTTCTCATCGGTAAATGTCTGAGGTTCATACGGAAAGACCACGATGTACGTCTACGACGATAAACCTTTCTTTCTCCGGGGACTGGTGGGCGTCCAGTGGTTAGTTTATACCACTAGTCTAGGAATCTGAGAACCTCCGTCTGGTAGACGGGTGACTCCAAAGTCAGAGGGTGACATTTCCTGTAGTTTTTCCCTCGTGTCTTCACGGTGCTCCCTTGGTTTCTCGACTAGTCCTTCGATTCTCTCGTCATAATGTCTTGTTACTGGATTATCCCCGACGGTGGAATCAAGGTGTATGATTCTGTTATTTTGTTCCGAATTGAACAAAATAACAGATGAATAAAATAACCTCTGGTGACGTATAGGTCGAGAATAAAAAGGTAGGTTCTGTTTGGACGAAGGTAGTCACACGGTCTAAAGGAGTCCTAACCAGTCTCCTAGAAGACTGTTAGGGAGAACCCCAACGGTCTTTGAGGAAGTATATGACTTCCACTCTGTGAATTTCGATTCTCATTCTCGAAAGTTCTTCTAGTATACCCCACCAAGGTTTTCCTCTGAGGAAAAAGACGGACCCTTGGAGGTTACCTTCAACCAATTACGGAATGTACGGTGGTGAGTAGATCCCCTTTTCCGGGAAGTTTCTACTGATCTTTCCAAGAAGTCTCCTTGTCCAGAGGTTTGCTGATATTCCGTTCACCAGAGGAGAACAGGGTGAACTGTTAATTTGTTCGAGGGGGTTCCTCGAGTTTCTGGGGTCGACCGGGTCAGGTAGGTCGTTGCACCCTGGATGGGTCCTCTCCTGACTGTTCGTTTACCTGAAGTGGGTCTACGGTCAAAGAGTTCCCATATGTATGGTTAATCAGTACTATCTATGTAAGTGTCCTGTCTAACTTCCGAAAGGGTGGACCTGACTCTTTCAACTCCTCCATCATTTTTTAATGAGGTATTTTAATAAGACTCTAAACCAGACGGTAATGTTTCACTGTTTCCCTCTGTAGTAAACGAAGATTCCAGTGGGTTCCCTAGAGATTTCGTAACCCGTAATGAGTAGAGGTAACAACGACCTCCGGAGTTAGAAGTCCTTTTCATCTTTCTCGGTTGGTTAAGAATTTTAGTCGCTATTTTTGTTATTGGATCCTCTGGAGGGACCCTATCTTCCTCCGAAACGGTTATCGAGAGGAGGTGTGGGTATAACGGGGATTTCTTGTCCAACTAGAATCAGGAATACTCTACGATATATACCTTCTGGAAAACAAATACAGTTACTGGAGAAGGATCTAGGTCTCCGAGTCTGGGAGGTCAGAATATGGTACTGGTAGTCCGTTAAGGTTGTCCTATATACGAACATCCCACAGTTGGTCTTGGGTTTTATAAGATTCCTCAGTGGTGATATACAAGGTCCCTGACTTCAGGATTAATTTCAGACCTTTCTACCCAGGGGTTTCCGAGTTGAGGGCGGGTGTACCTTCCCGGGGATGGGACATTATGAAAGATGTGGGTGTCGTCAGTTCCATGGTCCTGTACTGAGGACCTAAGTGATGAGTACTCAGTTCGGTACCTTCTTTTGTCTTCTCCTGTGAGTCATATGAACACTCGGGGACCCTCTAGAGTCTATGGATAAGTCTGATGTTTACTCACCGTAAGATTACTTATGGGAGTTTTAGTTAAAGACCCCTATTCTTAAGAGTCCTGTTGAGGTTTCTCGGTTGTATCGAACCGTACCCAATATGACGTTTTTTCTGTCCTCTATCTAGAACATTAGGGATTTCTTCCTCCCTGGACGACGACGACGACGATGATTCAGTGAAGTCAACACAGGCTGAGACACACTGGGGTATCTGTCGTCGGGTGGTCCGAGGGGGCGGGGACCCTAAGAGGCCCGTTCTCATGACCTCACCCAACGGTAAAGGAAGAGATTACGTCCTTTCATTTTTCACTTCAACGAGTCAACACAGACTGAGAATCGCTGGGGTACCTGACGTCGGATGGTCCGAAGAGACAGGAACCCTAAAAAGTCACTTCTCATGACCTCACCCCACGGTAACGGAAGAGGTTCCTATCTGAACTCGGTAGAACTTACTCTACACAACAAAGACCCATTTATGGAGTTCGATTCAATTTCTTTCAGAGTGTCAGGAGTTCTTTTTGTAAGTCTGGGATGTCCTAGAGTTACTTGTTCGACAAGAATCCCACCGATGTTAGAGAGAAACCCCCTCGGAGGACCACTACCTTTAAACTTCAACCGATTACGGGGATGATCAGGAACAGTAGTGGTATAACTACGACGAATACTGACAAGACACATAATAGTTAACAGATTGGACAAAACAGAGACGGGTTCAATTGTTCGATGTTGTACGCCACGGTCAAATTGTTCCTATATATTTTGTTGTAGACTGGTGTCTTTTATAGTGAGTGGGAATCTACCTGTGGTGATATTCCTGAGACTCCGGACTCTGATCGTTCTTCCCCTCCGGGTTACGGGGAGCGGTAGGGTCAAGTCGTCCTTTATCGGTCTTTATGGAGTTACGGGGATAAGAGTTTCTTAATCAGGAGGGTAGAGAACTCCCCCCTTACAATCTATCAATCTCATCTTTTTCACAGATCTTACCACCACCGACTTTCTGTTCCTTCCCTTTTCAGGAGTTTTTATCTTGTTTCTTTCCAGGCTCCTACTCTCACTCCTGGAGTCCATCCTGTTTGTCGTGAGGATCGACCGGTTAAATGTATCCCGTCCGGGTCCCCTCCTCCTTTTTGTACATTTCTCCTTGGTTTCCCGTCCCCAAGAGAGGCACAGAAAACCCAGTCGTGCCGGAGTACGGAGTTCCTACATAAAAGGAAATAAAAGATTCATTTTGACTCAACATTGTGCCTCGACATTGTGACCGGGTAGGATCCCGACAATTGCGACGAGGTAGTGAAGTTCAAAAACAACATTGTTCTGTCTTGACTCCTTTGATGTTTAAGGGGACTGTCTAGGTTATTTGCTCTCTGACGTAAAAAAGGAGGTTTCGGATGTCAGTATTTGTCACCAGGGACATCATCTTTTATAAGAAATGGTTCATCAAACACTCTTAAAAAGCATACTGTACTTGTCTTATAATTTGAAAGACACAAAACTATGTGTCTAATTGTCAATAAACGAGACATACAATATACTAGTGTAGATTGTACGTTACTTGATAACTAGGGTTCTTCTAAAACATATAAATTACATATTTAAGTATTCGTTTGTGTAAGACGAAATCTTATAACATTTTATAATACAGAAAACATTCGAACTAATTTATTTACGTTTGTAAAATAAGTTAATATAAATACCATTGTGTTACTGTTTTATATAAACGTTTCATTTTGTGTATATTTCTATTATCATTCAGTCCGTCGTCATATATGTACCCATCTCAACTGAAAAAGAAAAAAAATTATTTTCATGTATTAAATCGTTCTATTTCATTTTTTTCATATTGTCTTAAAATTTTTTAATTTTCTCGAATCTTAATATTATTTGATAATTTATGTACAGAAGTATGTCTAATAATAGTTTCGTGAATTTTTAACACAGGTTGTATACTTCTCCTTAAAGACGTTAATGAGAAGTCGTTCAGACAGATACAACTTGTGTCATAAGACATTTTGTGATAATTACCATTTCTACCAAGAAGACTTTAAAGGAAAAATTTTTACTTTAAGACTAAGAGGTATGGTAACCTCATTGTGAACAAGAGAAACGGTACCAATTTATCGAGTTTATTTTGTATGTTTTGTTACACCCTAACTCTATTTCAATTAAAGTAACAATCTTTACAGTCTCCTACGGATCTTTTATAACGACTTCTGGATTTTTGTTTGTACGAAATATTGTATAAAATCTCAAGTCCTTCTAACGATATTTAAACCTACTTTCGTGTGTCCAAAGATACTACAAAATATAACACCAATAGTGTTATAAGTCAAAGTTTTTATTTTACATACTTTTTCTTGGTAAAAACTTGGTCACTTCCTTCTATATGATCGGTCTATATTAGATTTCAATTATAGAAAAATACTTGTATTAAATATAATTCTTTTTGATGTATTAAAATTGGTGTCCACCTTATAATTAAAACGATCAGAAATTTTTAAGACTTTTTTTTTAGTGTCTCAAAATCGACTCATCAATTTGATTAACTAAGAAATTTGTTTTTAACTAAATGACGGATAGTGGAAAGTTTCTTTACCTTCAGACCCCTATCTCGTTACTTGTTTCCTCTGTCTTTAAGGATAGATAAAATTTCTACTTCTCTGACTTCGTGTCTCTTTACTTCAATGAACTGATTTGAACGTGACGTGACTCTTTTTCTCGATCGTAAAATTAAGTCTATGTGGAAATCTTCATCCCATCTAATATATATATATATGTCTGTGTGTGTATACATATGTATATATGTGTGTGTGTATGTATATATGTATATATACGTATGTATGTATGTATATATACGTATGTATGTATATATATATATATATATATATATATATATATACGGTGCGGTTGATCCCTAACTTGGGTACAAGGCATATTATCTTCATGTTTCATAGTCGGTGATCTGACGGTCCTTTCAGGGTTCCAATTCCCATCTAAAAGTACACATACATAAAGTGAAACATTTTGAGGTACACTTTGGACGTAAAAGTGGGAAGGGTATCAGATTATTTATAGGGACTCTGTTTATAAAAAAAAAAAAATGACGTAGAACCAATTTAAAGTCATTAGAAAACGGTCCTCGGTCGCACTCCTTGAGACGGGCACCATTTCCAGTACTCCTTCCTCCGAACCGTATACGTTTCCGTCCTAGCTCGGAGTCCTCTGGGGGACAAGGATTCGTAGATGGGGGTTTGGGTCTCAGACGGATGAAATGACGAAATACGAGAGTGGATGTGGAGACTGAAATACCCCCCGACAGGGGGTGGTGGAGAGAACCTCTTCCTCAATTGAATGTCGAGGTCAATTATTTTTAAGGACCCGTACTGTTCTCACAAAGCTGAATGTTTGAGGAGACTTCAAAGAGATTAGACGGACTTGTTTAAGCAGGCCGGTGTACACTAACAAATGTCGGAGGGTTGACACTTTCCGTACTCTACAAAATTTGAAAGATTTCTGTCTAAGAAACCCCTTCAATCTTTAATAATCATATCACCCAACTGATCCTTAATATAACCACTTCCCAAAAGTTAAATAACCCGGTTACAAACGACGATTTAGAGGTATAAGGGACGGGAATATTACTTATATTGATCGTATATCCTCTTTATTCATAATTGGAAATTCTAATTAGTACAATTTGGAATCCGATTCATTTGAGGAAAGAATTAACATTGGGTGATGTGGGAGTGGGATATCCTTACGTTGAAATAGACCATGGAAGCCTCCCACCGCGGACCAAATTCTTTTTAGTGGGGACCCCTTTTTTTTATTCAAAAGACCAACTGACTGGCAATAGTCTTTCTTTCCCAGTATTTTACAGTCGTCCGGAGTACCAGTCTTCTACTACATTTTGGGGATTCTGGAAACATATGTAAATATACTTCGTGGACTAAAACTATTTCCAGTCCAGACGACTGGGGTGCACTGAAACATAAGATAGAGATACATATTGTTTTTCATATATTCGTTTGGACCTTTTATTTCTTTTGTCTAATCAAGGACCTTTCTGACCAGAGGAGTACAGTAAGAAAGAGAGTGGAAGACCGACTTAAGGGTAGACCTCGTGTCTACGGGCGGTTCGGACGATTAAAACGGACCCAAAGATTCTAGACTGGTCCTCCGGAGTCACAGAGGAGAGGAAACCCTCTTACCTTTCTGCGGACACCGGATGCATCCACGACGTTTGGAAAACAGAGTTCCAAAATAACCATAAGGTGCATTTGGTTCAATAAGTCGGAGAAAAAGAGGTAATTAAAAGGATGATGTGATAAGAAAGAATTAGAGAGAAATATAAGGATTAATTTATCGAGAAAGGATCCTACGGCTGAGGTAGGGCGAAGCTTAATGGGACCTAGGTGGCCCCGACCTAGGGCCGTTAGCAAAAATTAAAACACCGATCTTATGAAATTTAAAAATTCTTGACAAGTTAAAGGTGAACTTTAAAAATACTGAGCATTGGTATCGGAACTCCATAAGGAAAAAAAGGTACAAAGGTTCAAATTGATGAGACCTTCATGGTCACAACCGAACCCCGACACAAAGGTACCACGATTACTGACCATATTAACAAAAAATTTCTTTGTAGTGACGAACCTTATTAACGTTTCCCATGGAATCTCTATCTTAAATGTCTTACTCTTCCCACTTACCGGCAATACGTTTTTCAGTAAAGGGATTTGGAGGTCGAAACTAGATTATAATCAGGGACTTCGATTATCAGAACTACCGATAAAAATCATCTCCAATTCCTAAGGAAGTCATTGAAAATAGACCTGCATCCATTATACGGAAATCAGGAAATCGATGTACGTAGAGAAATCAATTTTATTATTGTAACACAAAATACATATAGTTGATATAAGTTGTTTTTACGTATATGAATGTTTAGTAGTATAATTTAAAATAAGAATTTTATTAGCCCTAAGTAGGTGTAGGTTTCCATTAGACTTGGGAACTGCCGTCTTTATATCAAGAAAAGAGGTACTAAGGGTTCTTTTATTAATGTTATTCTAGTTGAATATAACTTCATATTTAAAGATAATTCTTTAATAATTTAAAAGGTAATTCTTTTTTATAGAAAAACAAAGATTTTGAACGACAACAAGTCAGTGAGTCACCATAGACTGAGAAACTCTGGGGTCCGAAGGACAGGTAGTGGTCCGAAGAGACAGGTAGTGGTTGAGGGTCTCGAACGAGTCTGAGTGCGGGTAGTTCAGTCATAACGGTAGGTTAGTAGAGTAGAAGACGGTAGGGAAAGAGGAGGACGGAAGTTTGAAAGGGTCGTAGTCTCAGAAAAGATTACTCAACCGAGAAACGTAGTCCATCGGTTTCAAACATCGAAGTCAAAGTCGTCACCAAGAAGATTATTTATAAGTCCTAACTAAAGGAAATCCTAACTGACAAACTAGAGGAAGAGGTTCCCTAAGAGTTCTCTGGAGAGGTTGTCGTACTAAGTTATCGTAATTAAGAAACCACAAGTCGGAAAAATACGAAGTCGAGAGTGTAGGTATGTACTGATGACCTTTTTGTTATCGAAACTGATCTACATGGAAACAGTCGTTACATTATAGAGACGAAAAATTATACGACAGACCCAAATAGTATCGAAAAGAAGGTTCCTCGTTCTTAGAAAATTAAAGTACCGACGTCAGTGGTAGACTTCACTAAAACCTCGGGTTCCTTTATTTTACACAGTGACAAAGGTAACAAAGGGGTAGGTAAACGGTACTTCACTACCCTGGTCTAAGGTACTAGAAGTAAAAAAATTACAACTTAAAATTCAGTCGAAATAGTGAGAAGAAAAGAGAAAAATAAAAGACTCGATGTATTTAGACTAATCCTCCCGATCGAGGTAATTATTATAAAACTAACACAATATTACGTAGTACAAACACGTCCAGGTCCTGACTTTCTTTGTGTTCGACCTTAGTTCCAACGGCCCTCTTTATAGTGATTGGAGTCTATACGTCTACTGTGGTGGGAATACCGTCTTTCACTTCTCCTTGATTTTTCGGAGAACTACTTTCACTTTAACGTCTCACTTTTTCAACCGGATTTCGAGTTGTAAGTCTTTTGTTTCTATTACCGTAGACCAGGGTAGTGAAGTACCCTTTATCTACCCCTTTGTCACCTTTGTCACAGTCTGAAATAAAACCCCCCGAGGTATTAGCGACGTCTACCACTGACGTCGGTACTTTAATTTTTTGCGAATGAGGAACCCTCTTTTCAATACTGGTTGGATCTATCATATAAGTTTTCGTCTCTGTAATGAAACGGCTGAATTCAGGTAGATCAGTTCCGATACCAAAAAGAACACCAGTACATACCTACACTCGTGGTTTCTTAACTACGAAAACTTGACACCACAACCTCTTCTGAGAACTCTCAGGGAACCTGACGTTCCTCTAGGTTGATCAAGTAAGGCTTCCTCCAGTTGGGACCCTAAAGAAACCTTCCTTACCACGATTTCGACTTCGAGATCATGAAACCGGTGGAGTACGCTTCTCAACTGAGTAACCTTTTCTGAAACTACGACCCTCCCTAACCCCCGTCCTCCTCTTCCCCTGCTGACTCCTACTCTACCGACCTACCGTAGTGCCTGAGTTACCTGTACTCAGACTCACTTGAGACCCTCAACCACTACCCGTCCCTCCGGACCGTACGACGCTAAGTACTCCAACGTTTGTCAGCCCGTACTGACTCGTTGACTTGACTTGACTTGACTTGATTCCACATAAAACGAATTTCATTACAGGGTTTCTAATTCGGATCTACTGTTGGTCTGTGATATAATTATATTATTAAATTAGTCGAATATTTATATAAATAAATTTAAGATAGTGTTCATACCGATCGAGGTAATATCGTAGTGAAATTGTCAAAGAATTTCAGTATGTATCCCTGTTACAAAAAAAAGTAATTATTCCACTATCGTTATAACTGAAGACTGTAGTGTAATGATAAAATAGTCTCGTGTCCTTCTTCACTCTCTAAATCGGGACTGTTTATACCTTCTTTCGATAGACCGGTTGACTCTTCGTTTGAGAAACGTCCTACCCCACGTCTAGAAGTCTAATATTCCACTTTAAACTTGGTTTTTATTGAGATACCTCGACAGAGAGGGTATTTATGACAAGGGATAATTCGTTTCCCATCTTCGTCGTACCGTGGAAAGTATTACTTATAAACCTAACAATTTCTTTTGTAATAAAAACAGTCGTATTAAGATCCGAAACGTCCAAATCCTCAGAAAGGTAAATTCTTTTCATTACCAAAGTCTTTAAATATTTGACTTAGACGATGGTCCGAATTATGTATTCCGAGAAATAATATTAACCACCATCGATGTCACATATGACAACCGGGGTTGTCGGGAAGGACTACTAAATATTATTTCTAGGGTACACGTAACATAAGAAACCAGGTCGTCTTGACAAAATCACAGATTGAAAAACAGATCCGTTCTTGAAGGTTAGTCATTCTGGGACTATAGACAGGTTTTTAAAAAGAAGAACAAATTAGATCTATCTTATATGAATAGAGAGAACTTTGGTTCTAGGGACTCATGAGACTATAAATTCTTTTGTCTGACTTCGATATTAATAAATTACGACACATCATATAAACTTAAATACAGATAAAAACAACAAATTGAAAATCCAACGATAATCATTTCTCTTATATCCCGTTATAATAGAAGGTAATTTACAAGATGGAATTGAAGATTCAAATATACACCTTAGATTATTAAATAAATAAAACGGATAAACCAAATAAGTAAAACATTATTTGGTTATAAAATAATAAAATTTTACAATTCACGTAAAATTTTTCATAAAATCTATATGTCATAGTAGATCTTGTTACAATTGACACGAAGAAAGAAAAAGATGTTGATTAACCTATCATGAAAATCTCATGACAATTTATAATTACAAAATTACCTGTCAGAATATCACAAGAATTTTAAATACGAAGACTACTAGGTCGTAATACGTACAACAACCGAAAATGGAATACTATATATAAAATTAAATGTAGTTCTTTATTATAAAGGAAGGATAAAATAATTATCAAAAATAGTCTTTACGTACAACATAGAATAGTTCACTGAAAGACCGTGAACAACTTAACTAGTATATTAAAAAGAGAAAAAACAGTAACCGAAAGATTGTATTTAATACTATTTCTACAAGACTTAAGGACCTTATTTAAAGTGAACTAAGGTAATTAATAATTAGAACATTATACATCGACTTTAAATAAACTACAAAACATTAGAGTTATACAATACGGTTTCTCACCAAAAGTAAAATAACACATAACGAAAACACATACATACGTACACGGAAAACCTCTTCCGTTCCCGTGGGTTGAGGTCATGAGAACGGACCTTTTAGGGTACCTACCTCCTCGAACCATCCGACGTCAGGTACCCCAGTGATTCTCAACCTGTGCTGACTCTCTGAAGTGAAAGTGAAAAGTGAAAGTACGTAACCTCTTCCTTTACCGTTGGGTGAGGTCATGAGAACGGACCTCTTAGGGTCCCCGTCCCCTCGGACAACCCGACGACAGATACCCCAACGTGTCTCAGTCTGTACTGACTTCACTGAATGGTACGTACGTACGTAACCTCTTCCTTTACCGTGTTACAGATTTTATTAAGTGTTCATTTAATATAGGAGTTCCTAAATTACGGTACACACAAAAAGTACTAGTATTTCTGAGTCAAATTATCGACCGAGTCGACCATTTCTTGGGAGGACGGTTATCTCTGTGTTCTCTGCGTAAAAGGTAGGGACTCAACCCTCTGGGGGACCTCATACGTCACCGTTGGACGAAGTCATAAGAACGGTTTTTTTTTTTTTTTTTAGGTATTTGTCTCCTCGGACCCTCTTATGTCAGTTACCCCAGTGTTTCTCAGTCTGTACTGATTTACGCGTACGGCGACGACAACGTCGGATGGAGATACTGTAGAAGGGACCATCGAGTCCACCATTTATTAGACGGACGTTACGTTCTTGCAGCCAAACTAAGGACCCAACCCTTCAATGGGACCTCTTCCCTATCCGATGGGTAAGGTCATAAGAACTCGAAAGGACCACCGAGTCGACCATTTCTTAGACGGACGTTTCACCCTCTGGACCCAAACTGGGTCACCCAACCCTTCTAGGGGACCTCTTTCCTTGTCGATGGGTGAGGTCATAAGACCGAACCTCTTAAGGTACCTGACATATCAGGTACGCCAGAGTTTCTCAGCGTACTGACTCGTTGATAGTGATACTGTAGATAAAACTACTGGTTTTAATTGATTTTTAACCGGTCTTAACATCAAAAAGGTCTTTTAGTAAAATTAGATCTAAAACTTCGGTTAAACTTTCATCATTACTAAGAAGACATTCAAAAATTTAAAGTATATACGTATGTTAATTTAAAGAGGTTATAAATAAGATAAAAAGTGTTTCATTAAAACATAGGTAAAAAAAGAATTAAATAGAGTGTCTCGGACAAAACAACTAAACAAAAATTTTCGTGAGTTAAAAAAAAAGACAAAATGATTTAAAGACAAGACAAAAAAGAGACGAAAGAATAAAGAAGTAAGTCAAAAACAAAAACTTTTTATAAGTAATTTAGTGAATAAAATAAAGTGGAACAAAACATAATATACACAATTTTAGTAATAAATAAGTAACAGTATGTATAAATATATAAAATTACATAAATATATCCCAATATACATAAATATAGTACGTGGTATGTAGAATATGGTCATTAATTGACGTAGTTTTACGTGACCTTTTTAGGTTAATAGAGACGAGTAGTAACATTATCAAACCCCCCTTATATATAATTTTCGATGAACTCCTTTCCATTTTTATTTACATAAGTTTGCTTTTGCAAAAATTAACTCTTCAACAGTCAAAAGACTGGTACGTATGTCTGTCCTAACCAAAGGAAACTCCGGAGAGAGGAACCGAACGTGTGAAGAACGGTCAAGAAGTACACCAGCAGGAAGAACGTATATACGGCGATCACTGAGAGAAATACAGGATTAGAGAATGATAATATTCATGTGGTTAGTATGACAAAATTCTAGAGAGGATTAACGGAGTAAATTTGAATTAATGGAGAAATTTCCGGAATAGGTTTACGTTAATGGAGACTTCATGATCACAATCTTGAAGTTGTATCCTTAACCTCCCCTATGTGTCAAGTCAGGTATTACCACATTTTATCATAAAAATCCCTTAGAAGAACTTTAGTCGTTGACACCCTTCCTCCTTCTGACGTGTGTCTCTCTTATACTCGAGACATAACGACCGGACCTACCAATATCGGAACGTGATGGGGTAATCATAGAAACTTCGTATAAGGAAGTGCGAAGGATTAATAACACATAACTCAGTTTTAATGACCCGAAATATTGGACTAAACTAGTAAGAACTCTATACAAGTGGAGTTTTAGTGTACTGGTAGACGTCAAATCTTCAATAGAGTTTCCAAATCTTGTCCAGGCAGATGACTGGTCTAACGGTAGTCAACTCCGTTTTTTTAAGGTGAACGTCGTTTTATATTAACAGTTCAGTGGAACAGGTAGTGTTATTAAAAGGGGCTCCTAGTAAGAGTAAATTCAAATTGGTCTAATATAAATGTTCACCTTAAAGGGTACCCTCTTTGTTAAGATACTAAAAAAAGGTTTTATGATTTGTAAGAACGATTTAAATGTTATAAAATTAACAACCCGACGATGACGATTCAGTGAAGTCAGTACAGGCTGAGACACACTGGGGTATCTACCGTCGGGTGGTCCGAGGGAACAGGGACCCTAAGAGGTCCGTTCTTGTGACCTCACCCAACGGTAAAGGAAGAGGTTACGTACTTTCACTTTTCACTTTCACTTCAGTGAGTCAACACAGGCTGGGAGTCGCTGGGGTACCTGACGTCGGGTGGTCCGAGGAGGTAGGTACCCTAAAAGGTCCGTCCTCATCACCTCACCCCACGGTAACGGAAGAGGTCGGTATGTTCCCTTCGGGGATTTAATTTGTTTTTTTTTTTTTTTTCTTTCTTGTTCTACCACTTCTTCATCCACCTGTTCCTCAGATAGAGAGAGGTACCTATGTAGTCCTTATGTGGTAATCTGTGTCTTTATGTACGTCTTGTGGTCGACTCTTAGTTCTAGTTCGAAATTCACTTTTTGACTATAAATTGGTCCATTAGTCGTACCATCACCACCAAATCAGAGATTTAACACAGGCTGAGAACGTTGGGGTACCTGACATCGAACGATCCAAGGAGACAGGTACCCTAAGAGGTACGTTCTTTTGACCTCACCTAACAGTAAAGGAAGAGGTCTATAAATTTCGATTTCTTAAAGGACGGTGATATGTAATAAGTGTGCAAGACTTTGTCTCGGAGTTTGTCATAATTCTTAAACAAAAGTATTGGGAAATTTAGTAGAGAATAATAGAAAACCGTCAAGAACGTTCTGGTCAATCGTAACGAAAGAGTTAAGACTTTTGTCATCCTTGAAATGAACCTTAAAGGTCGTGTATTAATTACCCAGTCAATATTTGTGTCTCGTGTAAGTCAAACATAATAGATTTCTGTTAAACCTTACCGTCCACAAAATGATGAAAGATTGTAGAGATTATTAAGAACCGAACTACGAAATTACGGACTTTGATGTTTATTACTGTTAAGGACAACACTTTTGCGGTGTCTCTGTAATCTTCTGTTTCCGTATAAACGTTTCTGTCGTCTTTTAACACCCTTTTCAGTCGTATAAAGACTTACTAAACGGACTTGATATTAAAACACCGTTCTACTTGTTTAACCTTTCAAGACTTCTCTTTGGATAATGGGATATTAATTATCTCTTTTATTAATTTAACAGAGAAGATTACAGTCTAAAGATTGCTACATATAAAACTTAATACCTCCTATTCAGTTATACAAGTAAAAGTAACATTATTTGACTCACGAGTTATTACCACTTAAACTAATCACATCAGTACCCTTTACAAGACACATGAAAGTTCGGAAGTCTAAGGAGTCCGATAAGGAAGAGAGTATACTACAGCAATCAAAGAAAGAAAACTTTAAATTAGGTAGTAAAAGATATTCGATAGAGACAAAGTCACAAATTCCATAAAACATATAAACCTTTCTAACAAGATAATATAGTAGTAATTTTACTATTGCATGAAGAGACCACCGAGTCACCATTTATTAGGTGAACGGTAAAGTCCTCTACGTCAAAATTAGGGATCCAGTCCTTCTAAGGGACCTCTTCCTTTACCTTTGAGGAAGAGTCCGTTCTTATGAGGTCATAAGAACGGACTCTTTAGGGTGCCTGTCTCCTCGGACCACCCGATGGTAGGTGTCCCAACGTTTCTCAGTCTACACTGACTCGGTGACTCGTACACTTTATGTCTAATCCATTCTTCTAGTTCAAATATCCGTGTACATACGTATATCTCCCCGAAGGGATCACCGAGTCTACCATTTCTTAGACGGATGTTACAACTTCTGGACCCAAACTAGGGGTCCAACCCTTCTAAAGGACTTCCTCCCGTACCGTTGGGTGAGGTCATAAGAACGGACCTGTTAGGGGTACCTGTCTCCTCTGACCACCCGATGTCAAGTATCCCAACGTTTCTCAGTCTGTGCTGACCCACTGATTTGTATCGTGTACGTAAATTTCTCAAAAACCACTCATTTTAAGTTATAAATAACTGATTTGTCGAATATATTTTGAATCAACATTTTATAAACCACCGAGACAGATATACGACTTTTAATAATGTTTGTCTAAACTTAATAAAGTTTCGTTCCCTGTCTTCTGTAAACGAAGTCCAGTTATAAGTATTTGTATTTACACCTTAAATTAATATGAACTATTTAATGAATTAATACGTAACACCTATATAAATGATCCCAACCGAATCTGGACTATCACTATTTCGATGTAACTGAAGTGTTTGTATTTTATATTATTAGTTATTCAAATGTTTTATAGTTAAGTACCGGGTAATCAAGTAACACCCAATTAATTTTATATTTTTATTTATATTTTTAATATTAAACTTTCAAGATTTTTTTGTGTTTTTATAGGAAGGTGAAATCTATGTCATTTTATGTTGTAAATATCTTTTCACTTTTTACAAGAGGTATGGTTCTTCTTTATACATATCTTGAGATTAGGACAAATACATTTAAAGAGATGGTTATCTGAGAAGTTTATTTTTGTTTTTGGATATATTTATACAGGAATGAACAGGGTAATTTTCAAGAAAATGTGGGACACTACAAAGAGAGACACACTTTGCAATTAAAAGAAATTACCGTAGAACAGACCTTCACACTTTTTTAAGTTCAGGTTAAACTAAGACGAGATACATGAAGTGTCCAAATTATTTTTATTAGAGTAAACGAATTGGAAACGTACTTTAATGTTTACAACTTTTGATATTGTAAAACTAATTTACAAGATGTGTCATAGAACCATTACATGTAAGATGATGACTCGTTCCACTCCCTCTCTTTTTTATATTGGAAATGAGTGTACATTGGTTTACTAGTTTTTATATCTAGACTCGTTATTATTTCTCGATATATCTAAGTCTACATAGAATCCGTAATTTGAACTGACTCCCTTATTGAGGGGAAACCAAAGGGCGAACCAACGAGTTCTGTGATTAAGAGTCGAGACTTCTAATAGAGTGTGAGGTCACCGATACCGCGGAATCATATTAGTACACGACACTTGAAAAGACATGAAGTGTCTATGCGACATCCCTTGTCTCGTCAGTATTTCTTATTTTTGGATGTTTTCGATGTCGACCGAAGTAGTATTATCGGAGACAAATCTAAAGTTTCTTTGAGAGTGTTTAACATAAAATTAGTCTTAAGTTTGTCTTACATCTAAACGTTAGATCCCTAAAGAGTAGGGACTGGTCAAGAAAGTTCTATTTGCGTGGTCTAGAATATGACAGTCTATGGCACTCATTTCTATAGTTCATGGAAGAACAAAAGAGTCACACCTGTCTACATTAAAATTAATTTTACACTATTTCCTTGAACTTTGAATATAATCTTTTGTTACACGTTTTAAGAGATGTTTTATAAAATTTGTTTACGTCCCTTTCTGTCAGTTTGTTTATATAGCTACAATACGAGTGTACTTAAATACGAAGTGATCAATATTTTTAGAGATTTCCTAAAATTGTTTTGGTATAAGAATTCATGAATTAATAATGAATTGTCTAAAGATTTACATTAAGTATAAACACCCATCATTTTTATTTACACAAATGGAAATGAAAGGACTCGTCTAATTACTAAAATTCGGTATCTGGTTGATAAACATAGTTATTCGTACGTTTGTGTATTATATATGACGGATTAATATGTTAATCTCTGTAAAGTCCTCTTAGTTCATATCTTAATAATTTTCGCTACTTTATCACGTCATTATACTATATATGTCCGAAAAACATAATTATATATATGATGTATTAGTTTTGTTGGTTTGTCTTTTATGATTCTTTTTTTTATCAGACAGTGACAAAGGTAACAAAGGGGTAGACAAACGGTACTTTACTACCCTGACCTACGGTACTAGAAACAAAGGACTAATAATTCAAAATTCGGTTGAAAAAGTGAGAAGAGAAAGTGGGAGTAGTTCTCCGAGAAATAAAAGATAAGTGAAAGACCGTAATCCCTCCATAGTAGACGTATAGACTGCAATAACTATAAAGAGGACCTTTAGAACTAAGGTCGAACAGGAAGTAGATCGGGTCGTAAAACGTACTACAAGAGAGTCACATTCAATTTATTCGTCCCACTGTTATATGTCAGAACTGGATGAGGCAAGGGTTAAAACTTTGTCAGACAACAAAGTACAGACCAAGATTGACACCGAAGAACTACACGTATGTCCAAAGAGTCGTCCGTCCATCCCACCAGACCATAAGGAGAGCGAAATACTCAAAACAACACCAGGTGTGTCAGTTACCTCTTCCGTTACCGTGGGGTGAGATCATGAGGACGGACCCTTTAGGGTACCCGCCTCCTCGGACCATCCGACGTCAGGTACCCCAACGCTTCTCAGCCTGTGCTGACTCGCTGAAGGGAAAGTGAAAAGTGAAAGTGAGTAACCTCTTCCTTTACCGTTGGGTGAGGTCACAAGAACGGACCTCTTAGGGTCCCAGCCCCCCTCGGACCACACGATGGCAGATACCCCAGCGTGTCTCAGCTTGTGCTGACTTCACTGAATCGTCGTCATCGTCGGTGTGTCAGTTTCCAAAATCGTATCGGTTACTTCGTCTTTATCTCCAAAAAGACCTTAGAGGAACGAAAACGACACTACATTACTTACAACCAGTAAACTAGAGACCAAGGAGACAGAAAAGATTTAGGTCGAACTTTTAGACATTCAAGAACCAAGTACATGACAAATTCGGAACCTACTTCATAACACTATATACAAGCGGGATTACTACAGATACGACATGACACGAAATCAACGAGGCAATATAGACTGAGAAACACTGGGGTATCTGACATCGGCGGTCCGGAGAGACAGTACCCCTAACAGGTCCATTCTTATGACCTCACCCAACGGTACGGGAGGAGGTCCCGTAGTAGGGTTGGTTCCCTACCTTGGGTCCAGAGGGAGTAACGTGTGCCTAAGAAATAACAGACTCGGTGGTCCCTTCGGGTTTACTACAGATCACGGTAGCATTAATCTTGAGGGTTTATACAAAGTTATTTTGTGATTTTCAATTAAGTTTTAGGTACACTTTTAAATGTTATTATGGGTTACTGTATAAAATTTTATTATGTTACTTTTTCCTGAATTAGAAATTCTGTTTCTATACAATAAGTCAGTATTCGTAATTTTGTATTACTCCAATGAATTACGTATATCTTTATACGGAGACTATTCTTTGTTTTTTAAGTTTTGGTTCGAACAAGTATAACTAAATAATCCAAATACAATCACTTCTTTATTACATAGTAAAACATGAAGTATTAAATCTAGAGTAGGAAAATAGTATGTGTGTTTTTTAAAAGTCCACATAATTTACGATTATTCAAAAGGTGTCTTTTTGTATCTTCTTCAAAAGATCAAGACTCAATCCCTTTTTGAAGAACTTGTTTATTGTTTTTCGTTTAAATTTTGATACGTTTACTCATTCTCAAACATCACTGTTTAATATTCTGTTCACTATTTGAAACTCTCTATAGAAGTTTTACATACTATGTTTTCTTATTGATAAGTACCTGAAGGCAACACCAGGTCACCAATTAAGAAGTGGAAGGTCGTGTCCCCCACGTTCAAACTAGGAACCAACCCCTTGATTCTAGCCGTGCAGAGCACCGGTTTTTTGTAAGTCTTCTTCGTTATAACATTGTTTGAGTTCTGAAATTTTCTTACCAGGTGTGATTTTTGGAAATTTCTTTCTTACTGTTAGGTCCAATACATTTCCTGAGTATTTTGTTTATTTTCTGGTTCATCACTTTTAAACCGACTCCTGTATTTACTGTAAGATATCTTTTTATTTTTCTTCACCAATTATTCAAATAACTTTTCGATCACTTATCGGAGTGATCGTAAGTCCCTTTATACATAATTTTGTCACTCCATATTAATAAAGAGGACTTTCTGACCGTTTTAAGAACTTCTATATTACAAGTAACAACCTTTCTACTGGTTCTGTGTCCATAAGATTCTTAGACACTCTTATACTTAATAGTAACGGAAAACCTTCCTAGTGAACCTTCATAGATGGATTAAAAAATTTACAAACAAGAAGGATTCAAAACCTAAATGTCCTTTCAACACTTCTATCATGTCTCAGGATGATAAGGAATAAGTAAAATTGAATAATAATTGACTAATATAATCTTGTAAATAATCAGTGTTGATTACTCGGTTGTAACTGTGTAATAATCTCAGAGATAAGTTTCAAATAAATAAATAAATAAATAAAAAAACCGGATTACAGAAAAATTTAAATACCCTACCGTAGTGGTTGAGTTACCTGTACTCAAACTCGTTTGAGACACTCTACCACTTCCTGTCCCTTCTGACCACACGACGTCAAGTACCCCAGAGTTTCTCAGTCTGTCTTGACCCGTTGACTTGTTGTCGTTGTTAAACACTATGGTTCTATGTACATCAGTAGTACAGAGGAATCCAAAGAGATCTGACACTGTCAATGAATCTACAATGATAAACACTATAGGTACTATCAAAAATCTTTGTTAAGAATCCATAAAACATCTTTCTGAAGTCAACCCTGAACAGGTGACATAAAATACTAATCTGAGCCCAATACCTAGACCCCTTCCTGATGTCTCCATTTCATGGTAAGAGTGGTGTAAAAGAGTTCCCATGTACGATTGTTGTACTAATGACAATAGTCACTACTTGAAACGGTGGACTGAATCCATAAAACAGTCCAAAGAGGAGACATTTTGATGAGGTAAAAGGAAAGTAAAAGTTTGTTAGTAAGACATGTCAGGTGTACATTCCCTACGTTTCAAAATAAGGAAAAAGACATAGAATATATATAAAAATCCTAAAAAAAGGTACATTTTATAAAAAGAAAACATGTGATAAAAAAGGTTAGTAAATACAAATCGTGACACAATATAGAGTTAAAGAAGATTATTATTCCGTGAAAAAGTTAACCAAAGATATAGGACAACTATGTATAGGGGTCAAAACTCATGAAAGAAAAGAGGTCGAGTAGAATATATAAAGGAAAGGGTCGGAATCATAGTTAGTAAAGAGACTCTTTAAGACCAAGGAAAATAACTTTTTTGCACAATTTTTTTTTTTACTTTTGGTTCTGAACCGGTGTCTCGATCGACGATTCCCCCACAGTACATAGATCTGGGAGAAAAGACTGTTTCGTTCTTTTGAATGTAAATATATGATTTAGTACCCATATATATATGGGTCTTTATAAAACCCCACAAATGTAGATATAAATATAATTCAATTTATGTTTAAACATGACTACAAAGACGTTTAGTCGTGGGGTAATTAATAATATGGAAAGGGGTGTTGAATGGTGATTGGAGTGTATAGTTGTTACTTTTTAGATGGGGGAAGTGTAAAGTCTACAAAGAATTAATAAGTTTGGGTAACATATACACATTATAAACTCTTAACAACTGTAATACCCTTTGTTGAAATAGTTGATGTCCTGTCACAAAAAGATATCAGAAAAAACCGAAACAACAAATCAGTGAATCCACTCAAGTTGAGAAAACACTAGGTACCTGACATCGGGTGATCCGAGGAGACAGGTACCATAAAAGGTCCGTTCTTATGACATCACGCAACGGTAAAGGAAGAGGTCCCCAAGAAGAGTTGGGTCCCTAGTTTGGGCGTAGAGGACGTGACGTCCGGGGAAATATCTAAATCAGAATGTCATAATTAAGTAAAGATCTTAATACATTAAGTCGTAGTATAATAAGGTACGTAAAGTTGATCCAATATAGTATGTATATATTACGTAAGTCTAATCAAATAGTTTTTCAAATAAGGAAAGGGTTTATAGGACTAAAGAATTTTCTAAAAATCTTTTTTTAATATATTGAACTCCAAGTTAGAAATACAACATGTCAAGATTCCCAAAGACGTACGTATCCCAGTACATGTCATTAGTATGTCTTATTGAATTGGTGGTATTTTATAGTGGAAGGTAGAAAGGTTTGAGGACCATTAATGTCTAGTTGACTAATAGAGATCTCATAACGGAAAAGTATTAAAATACATTTATCTTAATGTAGATAAATCATAAAAAGGATAACAGTAGAAATTGAATGGTTAAATACTAACTCTAAATAGAGGAACGAATCGAAACTTCGAGTAAAAATTTTAACGATTTATGATAAGATAACTTACCTACATGATGTCAAATAAATAAGTAAGTGGATAACTTCCAGTAGAACCAAGGTAGACCAAAGATCTTTAGTACTTATTTTGAAGATATTCGTAAGTTCACGTTCTAAAAAGTTCACTTTAAGTCAACCTATACAGATCCTTACATTAACGATATCGGACACTATTCAGATATAATTCGATACTTTCTTTTTGTGGTTTGACCAAAAACATTACCGAAACTGTCAAATGTAGAGGTGGTTGTTACTTACATAACGATACAAGAAAGTCGAAACATAGAAGTGATCATTAACTATAACCCCACACAAACACACACACACACAAATCAACCCCCTCCCGAAAATCCATAAGATTATCGATACATCATCATAGAATAATAACAAAATTAAACGTAAAAGGATTACGGTTTACTGTTTGGAGATAAGTGAACAAGTAAACGGTAGATATATATAAGAACCACTTTAAAGACAAGTCTAATTGACGGTTAAAGAATAACCCAACAAACAAACTAAAACTTAACAAACATATAAAAACCTACGTTCAAGAGACAATCTTTTATATAAAATTTTTAAAAGATAGTCAAAAACTGTACAAAAAAAATAAGAGAATTGTCATAGATACAGTCCATTTCAAAATTAAAATTATTTACAGTGGAAACTTTATTAAAAGTTATGTCTAAAAGAACACCACAACATAGATTTTCGAGTAGTGGGTTCGGTTCTAACATATTCGTAAGATAAAAAGAAACTCGTCAAAATATTAAAAAGTGAAATACAAGTCTAGGGATTATATTCAATTATAAACATGTCCCAATAACCTTATGAAAAAAACTTTTCTCATATTAAAAAGAGACTCAACGAAAGTAAAGAAATAGTTTCCAATAAACGGATATACACACATCCATTAAAGACCTCTTAAATCAACGTAATTATATACTCAGATAAGAAAGTAATGGTATGACAGAACTAATAACACTTGTGTGTCATACGGAACTTTAACGTACCACTTAAGGTCGAAATAAAATGAGTCATAGTACAATCATGAAACAGGAAACAGAAAAGTATATTTAAAAGTTCAGTCAAATAACTATACATCTTTTATAGAACGACCGTAAAAGTAACCCTAGTATAACTTAAACACGTAGTTTGACATATCTTAACTGTAAATTGTAATAACCAAGAAGGTTGGATACTCATGTTTTATGAAGAGGTTAAAAATAATAGAAATTAGTTTGAAAAGATAAATAATCGTAGGTCTTGGACATTTATAACACAATCTAAACAAATATTCGTAAAACAAAAACCAATACTAACGTTTACTATAATGAAAAAAATTTTTTAAGATTAACAAGGAAAGTAATTTCTTTCATTGATTGAAAATATATCAGTCAAAAAATAGAGTACTGGAACTATACAAGAGGATGATCTAAGTCCTAAAAACCAAAATCAAAACAAAAATATATTAGAAACCCTAAAAATACATCTTTTAGTATAGTACACACTTATCTCAAAATAAAGTAAAGGTCAAAGATATGAAATACATAGTAAAATTTAAAGAAAGTGTTATTCTACGACTTATCCTCACTATTCTATCATGTAAGAACGAAACAGGGACTAGAATTTCCCTTTCTCAAACTGAAGCGGTAATTTAAAGTACAATAGACATCTGAAAAGTATATAAGGGACTCCCCGTAGGAAAAGAGAAGGTTTAAAGAGTTCTCAAAAATAATACTCTGGTACTACTTATAGTACCTCAAAAAGACGTAATAACTATACTTGTATAAAAAATAATAAGTTAGACAAATATACTACTCATCAAAATTAATAAGGTACTTACAACTGGACCAGGACTTAACTACTTGTGGTGAACTGAACTACATGAGAGGCAATAGGGAAATCTAAAAACAGATTGTAAAACAATTCTTAAACAATACACACACAAATACTCTTAGAATGAAAAATTATGTAAAATAATAACACGAAATAACCACACTTGATCTGTCAAATGTGACATTCACTAATAATATATCAACTTAATTATGAATAAAGTGTAAGTAACATAAAAGAAAACAAAAAGGAGGAGGGGAGAAAGAGCAACAGAGACTGAATTGAACTCATAGTATAAGTCAAGGTAAATAGAGTGAGGAAGTAAATATTAGAGTCAAGTCAAGTCAAGTCAGCGAGTCAGCACAGGTTGAGAAACGTTAGGGTAGTTAACGTCTTACGGTCCGGAGGGACAGGTAGTGGTTTAGATAAGTACAAATTTACAGTGTAAAATAAATTACACTTTTAAAATTATAAGTATAGTATTTCAGTCAACAAGTCTTACCATTTTTCTGAAGACAAAACTAGAAGAAACGGTATATGTTGTTCCTATCAAAATTAACCTGAATTTAAGAGACTCGAATAAACGAAAAATACATAAATTCCTCTCTAGTACCGACATAAGAAAAAATTTCTTAATAACTCGTCATGTTTCCATTTTTCGAGGACTGTGCAGATAGTGTACATCATACCTGTTTTTAATTATAAATAATGACGATGTTAGAAGTGGTCCCTCCGTCAAGAAGATCTTCAAATACTTCTCTCATATAACTGTTAAGTAATGACGAAACTCAATCTAATGAAAAAAAAAGAGTCAATGTCAGATCGTTTTATTGTTCAATTTTCAATAGTGAAGTTACGTGTCACAGTCGGTTGTGTATCTTCTTAAACGGTCTTTTGTTATAAATTCATTTCTCTCTATTCTAAATTCCTAACAAGTGTCTGGCACTTTGAAGTCATCTATTTGTCTGTGGTACATAAATAAACTTATGTTGACAATTTAAATACATGTATTTTATTTTTCTATAACCTTAATGACTTGCCCCTGGTTTTTGGCCGTCTTCTGAGATACTTATTGAAAAAAACTATTCATACTGTAAGTAATTACTGACTAATATAAAATTTTTAACAAAAGAAGTCGTTGATAAGGTTCTTTTTGTTTATAAAAAATATCACTTCAACTTTATTACAAAAATTATTATAGTATTACTGTTAACATGGTTACCAAATATCGGTACATTAAAAGGGTTACAATAATATAACCAAAGAGTTAGTAAGTTACAACTCTACAAGTTAAAATTATTATAATTGTTATTATAAATATCTTACTCCTGTGATAATTCCTCTAAGGTATTAAAACGTCAATCAAACTTTATCTTAGTGACTATCGTAGATCCAATAAAAAGAATAAAAATTAAGTCCTGAGAGAGAGTAGCTTTAGGACGACTGTAGAAAGTTTTAGTTACTTAGTTGTTAACTAAATAACTTAAACGGTCACTTAACCTATGACCATTTAAGAGATCGTCTATGTTTCAACCCCTTCACGTATTAGAGATCAAATCAATCCTTTTCTATTTTCACATATACTTTACGATTCGTTTTCTCATAGGTACCTTTCAATTCTTATTAATGTTTTATTAATATCTTCTTTCACGGAATCGTAAAATTTTACTCTTTAATATAACTTAACTATACGTTAACTATTGGTCATACTGACTTCTTTCGTAAAACACATGATAGTTCAAAATCTATTCTGATGGAGGTCTTTTACGAAACCACACTTTGTATTTCTATACTAAGAAAACAACAACAACAACAACAACAACAAAAAGTGTTAAAATTTCCTCTGTGACTAACACTCAAATGTATAGTTGACCTTATCCTATTTTCCACTTTTGACTGTATAGTTTATGCATATGTTATACGAGTGTTTATATTTTACGATGGTCCAAAATCAGAATGAAACTTGTGAGAGATTGTAAGAAAGAACCTCGTATTTTAGATTTTAACTTGTCATCGAGAGATTCGTTTGTTATTATTATTTGTCGTCTCATACCATTTAAAGACTCTCTCGTGTCTCATATCCTTAAATCATGTACCTGTTCACCGTAGTTTTGTCTCAAGTTTTTTCTGAAAAACCAATGATTAAAAAAAATAAATTTAACTAACCACTCTCCTATAAGATACAATATTTCTCCCTTTTTCGTCGTTATTTTGTGTCATTACGAATAACACTATATTAGATACTGGAATAAAATTATTAAAAGTTCATATTTTCACTTTTTGTCCTCTGACCGGGTTACGTAATATTTGGGACTCTAAATTGAGTCACTTAATTTTAAGTGATTAAAACTACTTTTTACAATGTTTGTTTAATATTTTCAAAGTTTTATCGGGTTTGATAGAAGACGTGAACTTTTTCTAATATTTCTTCGACAGAACATTAAATATACTAGTGGGGTTCTCGGGTGTGAAGTAAAATACAGACTAATATTATTATAGACGTACATATTAAGAGGTAACCGTCATTGTCTAACCAAAGTCTTTCGTTCTTTAATTGTCGTTTGTTTCTTTTATGTAAGTTTAGGGAACGGTGATTTTAGTTATTTGACTGGTTAAAATTTCGACTCGACAAAATAATACATCATTACTTCAAATAAATCTAAAAACCGTTGGTGTAATATCGAGTCCCTAAATAGTTGGTGAGATTTTGTTCTTATAAATGTATGAAGAGATTGATTGGGTTAATGAAAAGTCTGTCTTTATAGATGAAAAAAAGGAAACTTATAAATCAAAAAATTTAGAATTCAGACAAGTGACAAGAGTCAGAATGGCTTATTAATCCAGAAAATAAAACCACAAACTATCGAAAAAAATTTTCGAGCGTATTCAAAAAAAAAAGGATCATACGTAAAAGAATTCTTTTTAATTGTAGTAATATAAAGACCCAAGTCAAGATAATTTAGTCGAGTTGATTGAAAGTCAAATACTAATAGTGTTCGTATATAATGATGGTTGTCGATCTTTAGTCTCGTCTCTCCTAAAATGTGAAATTTTGTTTTTGTTTTTAAGGTCAGGGACGAATATGACATTCTTACAGTATATATAACCTATAGAATAATGTAGTACTCAAATACCATCCATTGATTCCCAAAACCCCTTATGTTTTAGATTTTAGTAAAAACTTCACTACAGTAGTTTTCTGTTCAAATTAGTAAGTTCGTCCTAGTGATTTATACCTATATAACGTATCATGTCTTATGTATTGATTTGTACATCGAAGACGTATCGTCTAGACTAAAGGTAATAACTTAGAAATAACTACGAGTAATAGTATGTAAACCTTTCTACTTTTGACAAAGGTGGGATCATTTGGTATGGTTATCGGTAATTAAAATATTTTTCTATTTTATTAAAAGGTAAAACTTTTAATATATCCTAAATTGGAAAATTATCCTTGTTGTCCATATGTTACATGAAGATATTTAGATTTTTATTACTTAATACAAATTCGAATTCACTTGACTTTCGTATTCAAAGGTTACTTTTTTTGAAACAAAAATAAGTTATCGTATACGAAGTCTAAGAAACCTAAAATATTCTTTATATTTAAAAATAATGAAATATTTATTAATATTTTTATTTATGTAAAGTTTATCTTTATTAGACACTATAATCTGATACACTCGATACACAACCATTAATTTATAAAGTGACTCAAGTACGTTACTCTTTTTTTACTTTTGTTTGCATCTTCGTTAGGGTTATTTTACTTTATTTATTCTTTAAGACTTTATATGTATTTGTGTAATAAATAAGGACATACTTATATAAGAATATACGTATATACACACATACACAGGAAGATTTCATACTAACGGATCTCAACGTCACTCAAGTTATTGTTT
Organism: Capra ibex; assembly: GCA_006410555.1. Lineage (NCBI taxonomy): Eukaryota > Metazoa > Chordata > Mammalia > Artiodactyla > Bovidae > Capra > Capra ibex. Next base: position 40,106,535 of record SJYO01018169.1, on the reverse strand, counting down.
TTTACTGTGTAACCACGGATTCTCTCTCTCTGAAGTCTTCCATTCGTAAAAATATGATCAATTATCAATTCTATCAGATCGAGTAACGTTCTACTCCATTCAATTATAGTAATGAAACATAAATACGTAACGGTGAATGTTTCTCTTCTATTACGAAATATTTGATATTGATTGATTTGGATATGAGTACGACTTGTGTCTTAATATTCAGTTACTTTGATGTAAGTTTTTATCGTTCCTTAGTGTTGGTGGGTGTTAAAGTTTCAATTTTACTTTATTTTATGTTGAGAACTTATGATTTGTTAAACGACTATATTTCTCCTCTTACCAAAGGTACCAATTAATTAAGATTTTTAAGAATGTTTTCGATATGTAGTTTTATGTCAAATCTTGTAATCAATTATACTTAACTAATCTTTGTATACTTCAAGACAAATTTTTTTTGATCTTGATAACTGTACATAACTAATATAAAATAAGTAAATAAACTGAAATTTAACTTGTAAAGGTGGGGGGAGACGTTTCGTACCTAAGTGAATAAAGTATAAACTTTCAATGTTTGTAATAGTTTTTGTAATAATACAGTTTTAATATTTCGTATGGAAATAGTGAATAAGTAAAGGAGTCTGATAGTGGTAAAATTACATATGAGTGTTAAAATTAAAAATAATTTAGAAATAGATTATCTAAAAAAGGTCAAAGTAAAATGTTGATGACACTTTATATATTTTTTATTTAAGATCACTTAATGAGTTCTCTTATAATTAAATTTTTTAGTTTTTCTTTTTATTCTTTTTTAAATATGTATATACACATATACATATATATATACATATACATATATATATATATGTATATGTGTGTACATAGAAGAATAAATTGTATAAATTGTAAGGATCAACAGAAGTCAAAGGGATACCTAAGTTCTACAACGACTCGTCACATTAAAGGAACAGACTTTATGACCTATTAAGTAAAGGATAAAAGGAAAGAACATATCATAGAGATAATATCCGGGGTTTTATTTTGAAATACCTACAACAAGAAAACGTTATAAAATAACAAAATTTAATCAATTCTCTTCCTTCACCTTCACTTTCAGTGAGTCAGCACAGGTTCAGAAACGTTGGGGTACCTAATATGTCAGGTACCTTAAGAGGTCCGGTACTATGACCTCATCCATCGGAAAGGGAAGAGGTCCCCTAGAAGGGTTGGGTCCTTAACTTGGGTCCAGAGGGCGTAACGTCCACCTAGGAAATGGTCGATTCGGTGTTCCCTTCGAGTCTCTTCTTTTTAAATCAATATGACAGAAAATATTGATGGATATATTTATACGACGAAGTATTGATAAAATCTATTTTCAATGACGAGACTAAATTAAAAATTTATTAGTATTTGTGTTTCAAAGTTGAAACACCATTAAATTTATAATTAAACTATTCATTTGAGGGAAATACCAAAAGTTTGTTAAATTTATAAATATAAATCAAAAATTATTAAGTCTTTTAGGGGTAAGGAATAATGATCGGTTATATCTATTTTCAGTGACTAAAAAGTTTTTTTATAAAATTTATTAGAAAATTAAATTAACTAAATAAATACCGACGCGACCCAGAAGCAACAAAGTACCCGAAAATAGATCAACACCACTCGACCCCGATGCGAAACCAACACTCGTCCGAAGAGTAACGTCACCGAAGAGAACAACACCTCGTACCCGACATTCCTTGTATCCGAAGTCATCAACACCGTACCCCAGAGCCATCAACACTGAGGGTCCGAGGTCTAGTGTCCGAGTTCAATACCGTATACCCGAATCAAAAAGGCACCGTACACCTGAGGAGGACCTCTTGAGGTTGGACACAGAGGAAGGAACCACCCACATAAGAAATGGTGATTCGGTGGTCCCTTCGGGGTTTCGAGTGATTAAATTTAGTTTAAACGAAAGAATTCAGGAAATCTATCTTTACATTCACAACCCATATGTAAAATTTCCAGGATAGGTCGATAGAATTAATCACATATATTGACATTTATACCTTCATTTCAAAACTAAACGGTTGAGATGGATTTTTGGTCCGTAGTGAATACAAAGTACCATTGAAAGTGAGTGCATTGGGGGTTTAACTTAAAATCAAATAAAACTAAGACTCTTAAAACTCGATATGTACCGATAAAATAAGAAGACCAATGTTTATTCATGGTTAAATTTACCACGTACTCGAAATTCCAAAACGATGTTCCGAGTGTCAAAATGTTTATAAACGTTTCAAACTGTCGTTGAACAAATTCACGACTACCCCAAACGTTTTAAGTTCATCGACTCTTTCAGACTCTAACTTTCGTAAAGGATACTTGACGACCCCCTTTTACCCCGTCAAAGTGTGTGGAGTTTATGTTTATACTTAACATTCGGAAACCAGTGTCCGTCATATTAAGTCAAACTTTTTAAAGAAAATAAAAACTTGACTCTCTCTACCAAAAAGTTCAACGACACAAAAGTATAACGATAATACTTTATTACAATGAAAAAATACTTTACACTTATGACACTAATTATTTACAATAATGTTGGTCATTGTGAAAATTTCAACATATATTTGGACAATTACATAAAAAAATTACCACATATCCTTTTGTGAAGAAAAGAAAGGTAAAAGTTAAAAACCATTTCGTAGTTCTAACTAGAGACTTTATTCGTCGTACACAATGGTGAATAGAGAAGTGTAACCGAGACGTCGTACAGACGTATATATATATATATATATATAAAAAAAAAAAAGGTCCCGTGTGAAACTACGTACTTAGTGTGTCCTTTGACGACAATCGGTAATCCTTAGAAATACAAAAGAGGTTTCTTTTATTAAATATGACAAAGATAAAATTTACAAACTTTCACCGTAATTATCATGGGAAGGATAATTTTATTTCTGTTAAATATTTATTTAAGAGGAAATCTTTCTTTTTAACTGGGGTTTTTTAGATAAAATGGTCTCAAACTACTAAACATAAGGAGTACCTATGTTTATACGGATAAAACATCAAGATTTCGTTTTGGAATAAGATGAAAGATGAGTCTTAAATATAATACCTCTATGGACGTAAAAAAATTCGTCATCGAGAAATAGATCTTCGATTTTAGACAAGAAATATTGAGTTAGATTTCATTTCAACGGATTGTCAGAAACTTATGAATTCCAAATTAAAATATTTTACTCTTACTTTTTTCGTTACCTGAATTATATTTTTCACCACCTGAATTATGTGTCCGACATTGACCTGACTTATTGGGTGGACATTGTGATCACGAAACGTGAGGTCCCTTTTAAATTTTGTAAAAGAATTCCGAGAATGTATATGTAACCGGGTCGTATATTGTACGTTTGTAACCATTCTAGATGCCCGTCAATAACTATTAAGTACATAACCATCTAGGGTTCAAATGGTTTGTAATAGTTTTCTATGTCAGTTAGTAAATATCGGTTTGTATCAGCACACCACCACCAACAGTAAACAGAAAAGTAATCTTAATCATTTTCTTCCCGATGGTTGATCCTTTTTCTGATGTTTTAAAAATAAAACCTAATAAAGATATATAAGACATAGTTTATCATGTTACAATTCTCGAGATTCCCTTTTCCTTTACCGTTGGGTGAGGTCCTAAGAACGGGTCTTTTAAGGTTCCTGTCTCCTCGGTCTGTCCGAGGTCAGGTACTCTAGAGTTTCTTAACCTGTGCTGACTCACACGTGTTCTCGAGATTCCTGTCTCTAGATTTACCAAACTTCCCAGGTCAAAAATTCACAAACTAAACTATAATATATATAAAAAAAGAAAGTAGGTGGTAGTAAAAATAAGTAGAACTTCTTGAAGGACATCGAAGAAACACTACATCCAAAAGAATGTAGATCCTACTCTCATGTATTTTGGGATATTATAGATGGTATTGTGAAGATAGAACCTATAAGGACTTAAGATTAGGGACAGAGGAACATATTAGATCGACGACTTTATCGACGAGTTTATAAATTCTAGAAATAATGAAGACAGATAAAAATCGGAACCTTTGAACGAGATAGGTTGGGTGATCTTAAATCCCCTTTTTAACATCAATAAATGACTTAAATTTTAATAAATTTCATCACGAGAGATTTCCTCCCCGCAAATGGAATTCCTAAGAAAATTACCCCGACTCTTTTTGGGGTCACAACTTCTTTAGTTGTCTTAAAAAATAAAATAACAAAATTTTAAAAGTTGAACCGCAAAAAAAGGTTACCTATATTATGTTCTCATTGCAGTATACACATGTATAAAATAATTAAAAAATATAAAATTATTTTATTTAGTTCACTGTGTTATTTAATTTTTGATTTTAAGTTGTGTATACCATAATTGTATAATACACACACACGTGATTCAGCGAAGTGAGTACAAACTGACGCACTCTGGGATACCTAACGTCGGATAGTCCGAAGAGGTAGGTACCCAAGAGGTCCGTTTTTATGATCTCACCCAACGACATGGGAGGGGG